>PVKP010009818.1:5769-66897 GCA_004027715.1 Plecturocebus donacophilus | reverse complement strand
GACTTGAACTCAGACCTGGAACAACCAGACTTAACAAATATTTACAGAACTCTCCTCCCACAAATCCACAAAACATACATTTTTCTCAGTATCACATTATACCTATTTTAAAAGTGACCACATAACTGGAAGTAAATCACTCCCCAGCAATTGCATAGCATTTCACAGATTTAAATAAAATATTGGTTGGCTGCTTATTCGTTATTTTCATCCCGTATTCCTTCCTGTCTCCATTGTTAAACACAATTATTGGCATAAAAGAGGTTTTTAGTACCCATTTTTAGACTGTATTCTAGCCTGGGCAATAAAACAAGAATCCCATTCTCTCTCCCTCTTTCTCTTCCTCTTTCTTTCTCTTTCATTCTTTTTTTCTTTCTTTTGCTGTTTCTTTCTCCTTTTCTCTCTTTTTCTAAAATCTCTTCCTCTTTCTTTCTCTTTCATTCTTTTTTCTTTCTTTTGCTGTTTCTCCTTTTCTCTCTTTTTCTAAAATCTCTTCCTCTTTCTTTCTCTCTTTCATTCTTTTTATTCTAAAAAAAACAAAAAGCAAACAAAAAAAGAAACAAAAATCTTGTCGTGGCAAGCAAAAGGAAAAAGAAGCAATAGGCTCCCTGTTTGGTGTTCTACCCTCCAGATGACTTTATTGCATAATGTGTTTTGTCATCCAAACGTAATTTTATTTCAGGTCTACTGAGCTTCAAAAATTACAAATGATAATGATAATTAATTAAATTTCAGTAGTTTTAACAACATCGAGCTGTGTGCTGGAATAGGAAAATGGCACAGTTGAAGGACATTTACGTTGAGTGTCATTGTTTAAAGTTACACTGATTTGGAGGCCCTTTAAAAATATCAAAAGTCATTGTATTTTAACATTTATTTCAGCTGAAGGGTTTAAAACAGGCTTTTAAAAATCTTTAGTACCTGTAGTGAAGATACATGTACTCCACCATCTCTAGGGTCCATCATCTGAGCTGAAAATTATTTTTAATAAGTTAACCATGATCATGACAAATCTTATTTTACTGCTTTGAAGGAAAAAGGAGACATTTTGTGATGTGATACTGGAAGGATAACATTTTCTGCCATCCTCTTTTATAATACCTACCTTAAGAATCAGGAAAAGCCTTGGAGATGAGACTTCAGTTTGGAGACATGTTCTTTTCTGAAGAGAATTTGAAAAAAGATGGTCTGGAGAAATCAGTAAAATGTAAAATAAAAAAAAAAGAATAAGGTGATTGTTACTTTAACAGCAAGCTAATACTCTGAGGGGTTTTAGCAGTGACAGATAAGGAGAAACATGCATTTTTGACTTGAAGGGTAACACATTGTATCAGTCAGCTTTTGCTCCATAACAAGCCCAAAAATCTCAGTGGCATGCAACTTACGTATTTATTTCTTGCTCACATGTATGAGCTTCCCTGCAGCAGCTTACTCCATGTGTCTCCCTTTGAGGCCTTGACTGGAAGGTGGGTGACTAGGGTAAGTTCTTCTCATGGTAGTGTCATGTGCAAGAATGCAAGCTTGGCTGCGTGAGTATGTTTCCAGTCTCTGTCAGTATCAGATTCCCTAGCACCCCATTAGTCATAGCACCTCTACAATCAAGAAGGAGGGAAGTGCACTTGACCCATAAGAGGCTATAGAAATACAGCTACCAGGGAGTGAAGAATTGGGACCAATAATTCTATCCTACCACAAATGCTAAAAATGTTACCAGCTGAGGGTAGCTTTTGGTCATGAGATTATATGGTGCTTTCTTACTGTCTCTGGCTTTTGTCATTTCCTCTGCCCTAAGAAACACTAGTTCAGTTTTTCATATGGATGTGGACTGAATTTAACATACCGTGAGAGACATGCTACTCTCAGCTAGCTAAGGGGCAAGAAAGAGGGGGCATGAATTGAGCAAAATTTAAGAGATCTGGGTTCAAAATCTGGTTCAGGAGTATACCTATTGGGGGACTCTAGGTAACTCATGTAACCCATTTTCTGCCGTGGGCCTCTTGTTCCATAAAATGAAGATACTGGGCTAGCCCATCTCGTTAGTTCTTTCTTCCACTAGAATTGAGATCTGATTTCTTTTCTAAACATACAGGTTTCATTTATTGGCACCTCCATTCCCACTGTATGTTGGTGTAGGCTCAAAGGCAACAGAATGACTTTAGTAGACAAATGGGGCTAAATAAAAACATTGAGTGTATGGAGATGTTTTATCTATGTGTATAATACTAAATAGTGTGGAATAATGACTGTCGAATGCTGTGTTTGGAGTTATAGAATCTCCCCCTATAGGCTTTGAGTTCCCTGAGAACTTTATTTTCCTCCCTGCCTCCACAACTCCCTTCCCCCTCCCCTTCCTCCCCCCTTTCCCCTCCTTCTCCCCTTCCTCCCCCAATCAGCTTCCCTCCCCTCCTTTCTCCCCCTCCCTCCCACCCTCCCACCTTCCCACCTAGTACTGTACCTGACTTGTAGTATAGTACTCTAGGAACAAATGGATGGACGAAGAAACCCCAAGTGGGAAATTAGTAAGGGAACAATTCCCTAGCCTGAAACTGTGTTCAAGAAGAATGATGGTTTTCTGGTGCTCATATTTACTGCCTAGGATGGACAGCTTTCTGCTTCTGAGGATTGGGAGGATTCGTCCAAGCAAGTTTGACATTGACATTCAACCCCTTGCTGTGTCTGCAGCATTTTGCTAGGCACTCAGGGTGTAGCACGAGGAAGCATGGTTGCTGCCCTCTGGTTTTTGTCTGGAAGACAGATGTGTAAACAGAGTTGCACTGTGCCTTCTGTACCAGAGGCCCAACCAAGGCATAGAAGAGCTACGCGGGAAACATGGGGGGAGATCTCACTTGGAAGAAACCCGGATCTGGTCTTGATTGAGGAGTGGGGAGAAATTGGCTGGATCTTTGAGTCTGTAGAGAGCCTTCTGGGAAGGGTGAAGTGACACAATATTTTTGGGGGCCTAACTGCAAAGTCTGAAGGGAAAGGCAGGGTTAGATCTGAGAGCCTTTTATGACGTGACTTTAGTCTTTACCTGATGAAAAAAGGATGTTACTGGGGAGTTTTAAGCAAGGTCAGAGACGTGATCAGTTAGGAATGGCAGTGAGGAAGTTGGATGTGGGAGCTGCAGGGACCTGCAGGCTCCACTATGACTTGGGGAGGATGGAGGGACAGCAGAGGGGCATGAGCCGGGCTGAAATATGGCAAGTAGTATCCAGTATGGACATCCACTCTTAAAGCCCTCCTCAGCCCCTTTTGGTACCCTGCCTCTCCCCCTGCCCTTCCATAGAAATTAACGTGTTGTGCCATCACTTAAAACCCCCTTTTCATGGCCAGCCGGGCATGGTGGCTCATGCTTGTAATCCCAGCACTTTGGGAGGCTGAGGTGGGCAGATCACTTGAGGTCAGGAATTTGAGACTAACCTGGTGAAACCCCATCTTGAGGTCAGGAGTTTGAGACCAACATGGTGAAACCCTGTCTCTGTTAAAAACACAAAAATTAGCTGGGCGTGGTGGTGCGTGCCTGAAATCCGAGCTACTTGGGAGGCTGAGACAGGAGAATTGTTTGAACCAGGGAGGCAGAGGTTGCAATGAGCCTAGATTGTGGCACTGTACTCCAGCATGGGTGACAGAACGGGGCTACAGAGTGAGACTCCATCTCTAAATCAGTCAATCAGTCCCCCTTTTCATAAGCTCAGAGAAGTTGGTGTGCTGTTTCTGGAATGTTGCTTGTCCCTGAAATAGTCTGTGTTAGGCTATGTAACTCTGGGTGATGAGAGATACCGTGTAGTCTGTGTTGAAGAGTGATAGAAACTCAGTTTGGAAAACTGCCAACTTGTTAGGTTTAAAACCACCTTGTTCACTAAAGTGATGGAGGTTATTTTGATCTTCATTTTTACATTTGCTTTATCTTGCTAGATAACATTTGGAACAACTTTTTCTACAGGATTTTGGTTAAGTGGAACATGCCTTTCAGTAAATTCCACTACATTATTGTTAGCGTGTGTTTCTTATACATAAGACTTTTTAGGGATAACATAATATTTACAAATTGTGAGAAAATACAGAGTTGTCTGGTTTAGACTTCTGTTGTCATGTCATGTTTAAAGAAGAAAGCTTCCAGCAGAGAAAGTCTTGTGATGAAGTAGCATCACCTTTCAGTTAGTTGTCTGTATTAGATTATGTATATGCGCCTGCCTGGTCATAGATGCTGGTGGCTAGGTGTCCTTGCCTGATGCCAACGTAATACTGGGCCGAATGCACATGAATCAATTCTAATATAAGTATAAACAGCACATGGGAAGATAAACATACCAAGAGAACACATACAGACCAGATGGCTTATTCCAGAGGCAAGAGGAATTAAAAAAAAGATCTGACATCAGGCTAATTATGAGATAGTTGAGTGCCCTCAGTCATTTGTACACATTAAATAACATGTAGGTACATGCACATACATATACAGTATCACTATCTAGATTGTCCAAAAGATTGACTTGTAAGAACAAGTGGCACTGAACTCACACATTTAAAGTGTTAATAGTGCTTCTAAGTGGCATGTCTTGTATTTTTTTTAGTGGAAGTTGAAAATTCAGGCTAATTCTGCCATGTTCAATATAAATCACACAGTTAAAAAGCCACTTTATAGTTTTCCCAGTCTTTGCCTCAATTTGGCACATATTGGGTAAATTTCTGTGGTGACACCATCATCTACTGTAGCTTTCTCACCTGATCTTTGCTTCCCCAGCACACCACATCGACACCTGCTCTTAATTCCCTTGACAGAACACACTTTGTGATTGTATATGGCACTCTGACTGGTGAAGCTAAGCTCTAGTACAATAGTTCTAGTTTTCTTGAAACTCAGTTGAGCTATTCAGACGTGTTTTTGCAGCAATACTTGTTCTTCTAATTAATGAAAAGTTAATTATTAAGTATGAATGTGAAAATAATTATCTTTAGGAAAAACTAAGTCGAACCCCTTGAAAGACTTAAGTTGCTGATAAATTAGTTGCAGTCAGACCCTGTAAGATGAGGGCAAACCATGAAGAACTGTGTAGTTGGATTGATATGCAGGGCGTTCAGTTGGATTCCTCTTCCACTTGAAAGAAACCCACATTGTAAATCTGTGGTGACAATATACTGTGGGTTTAGGGTTTATAAGAAAGACTGGAAGCCTAGCCAGAGTATTTTGTTTCAAAGGTTTGCTGTACCTCAAGCACAGTTACTTGTATATTTCTAAGCAAATGTTTAAGGAATACACATACACGTATAAGGTATACATACTTTTTTATTTATAATATATATGTATATTTAAAATCCTGTGCTTTAACTCACCTTTTTTTTTTTTTTGATTCATCTGCCAACTAGGGTCTCCATCTGGTTTGGGTTGGATTGGGATTGGATAACATCTTTACACCTAATAGCAGCATTAAGAGCACTGACCGACAAAAGCCATAGCTAACCTACTTTCTTTGGGATACATATTGTTTCTCCTCATTACCCTGTAATAAAATAAGATTTATGTTAAGCATGTGCTGAGTGAAGCCTAAAATGGAAACACATGGTACAGCCATAGTACGTTGGGAGAGAACTTCAGGATCATTGCCAACGCCCTAAATTGCAACTGAGGAAGTGGCTCTGCCAGATTGAGATCTGCATTAGTGGCCTAGCTGTGGAGTGACCTAGGCAGTGAGTACATGAGTAGAGCAAGTGTGGTGTTCATTCCCATCCATCCAGCACTCATCCCACATGAAGTTGCTTCTGAAATGGGACCTTGAACTCTACTAATTTTACTATAGTGTAACTTTCAGAAGATTTATCAGGTAGGTGAGCTTGGTAATTTGTTTTGTTTTGCATTTGGGGCCATCTTCACATGTGTCAACTAAGAAGGATTTGCTGCTAACCTATACCTAACTCTCTGGCACAAATCCTGGAAAAGCCTCAAATGATTGGCAGGTAGTGTCGAAAGGTGCTGTGTCAGGGCTTTGTAAATCATGCCATCTAGATAGAATGCATTGTGTTGGAATGAAATAAAAACAACCGTTTTTTAAAATGTAAATGACCATGGGTAGAAAAACACAAGCATTAAGAAAGCTGTATTAGCAGTTGAAGATAAATCTTTCCCTCTTTATGTTGGAAATAATCTTTTACATTGCTTATGTGAATTTTTTTTCAGGTACATTAATTATGCATCTCCCCCCACCCTCCACATTTAATCCCCTAAGAGATCGGTATTAATGAGTTTTATGCTTTGAATTTAAAAATTTTCTTTCCTCAAAAGTGAGACTGGGGAGAAAGAGAAAAGACTTTAAAATTTTTCTTTGGAAGCTTTTAGTTATCTCATATACCTATTCCTTTTGAAAATTTCTCTGTGGATGGAGGCTTCGTTTCTTGCAAATGGCTAATTTAAATGCCAGAGAATATGTTTAGATTCACTGTCCCATGGTTGTTTGTGCCACAGTTCTTTTGGTCAGATTCACTCTCAGAAAGTGAGGGAAGAAAAGCATATTATACCTGCAATTAAGGCATAGGTTGGCTACTTAATTTGTAATTAGTAAAAAAAAGTTTAAAATATTTATTTGTTTCTATCACGATGGAACTGAAAATATTAATAATTAAGAAGGAAACGAGAATGCTTGTCTTTTTGCTTTAGTGGCAGGACTAAGGTTTACATGCATCTTTCTATGTATGTGGTTTCAGCCAGTGCCTCTTGGCTCTGAAAGCTATGCATATGTAATTTTATTATTAACGATAATGTAAGTACTTCTCTAGAGAGTTCTAATTACCATATTTTGAAAACGCTAACATTTGAAAATGTAGATACAATTCTGTTTTTTAAAATTAGTTCATAGTTCTGAACTGGGAATCTTTGGTGATATTTCCGTGTCAAAGTATTTATCAAATCAGAGATGTTAATGGTAAAACAGTGTGCAAAGATGCTTAGGTATCGCTCTTTATTTTTCAAAAGAATAACAAAGCAAGAACAACATCTTTTAGAAAGAAACATGTGCCTAAAAAGGTACCAATCTGACCAAAAAACTCATTTAATCACTGAGAATTTTAACAAATTAAAAAAAAATATTATATTGAATCAATGTTTAATATATTGGGCAGTTCAGAAGATTGATTTATTCAGGTTTGCTTGGGGACTTTACAACAAATGTGTGTTCAAATTTGTATGTATAACTTAAAAATATTAAAGAAAATTTGAAAAATAGGGAAGAGTCAGCCATATTGTTTTAATTAGACAAAATTATCGCTACTATTTTAGCAGAGCTCCCACTTTCTTTTCTATGCATTATCTTTTTGAAACCACTGTTTAATGTATGTATAAAGCTTGCCAGCTTGCTTTTGATTAACAGTTAAGTCAGTGAATAACGTAAAATACTATTAATATCATTGACAGCGTAACTGAAAAGTGACTTGAGCACATAAAAATCACCTTTCAGTTAAAAGTTAAATTCTTGTTTTTATATTATTTATTGTTATCATTTAGAGGAGAGATAGATGCCTCATCTAAGGAATTCTCATTTAGTATCCTTCAAAGACTGGGCTTTAATGAACAAATTTGTCTTGTGGTGGAAGTTACTGTAGTCTGATAAAAGGTGAAGATGGCTGTGAAGAAGAGAAAACGGGGTGGTGAGGGGCATTGAGGTATAATTTGTGGCTGTGGGATGGTTTTAGACAGACTGGGCATAGCACAGACTCATATTGTCAAACATACATTAACTGCAAACCTTGATCTCAGGTTTTATATGTTCTATCACTTTTCAGCTTTAATTTGTAGTAGATTGCTTGAGGAAAGACCCCTGTTGATTGGTTGTAAATCATCTAAGATTTTTGATGATTAGAATATCTAAATAAAAGTCTATTAGATCCAATTTGGACATAAATTTGAATACCCAGTTTATTAGATTGCTTTGAAATTCTCATTGGTAATATGCAAATTGAGTTAGAGTCTTGACTATCAAAGGCACCTTAGGAGTAAATTAGACAGTTTGGAAGCTCCATTAACTCTTTCAGCGTACTAAGCTACTATTTAGTCTACCCAAACAATAATTTGCTAAGTTTAGCATACCCAGACGGTAATTTGCAAAGCAATACCTTGAAGATGCTGGAAGGAGTTAATGAAGCTTCTGAAATACCGTGGGGTTTTTTTTGGAGGGGGGTAGTGGGGGAAGAATCTGACTCAGCATTTGCAGTAGTTGGAGTAGAGAAAAGGGGTCTTTAAATTTTGAGTGCCTGTTAGGCAGGAATTATTGCTAATACTACAGCCTTTGATTTTTATCCTACTTCTACCCTCTTCCTGGCATGTTGCACACTCCTTTTTCTAATTTATGTGAGTGTCCCTAAAGGTTCACCCCTGTGCGCTTCCTTGGTGGTACCTTCTGAGTGGTTCAGCCTGTCACCTTGACACACACATAGATGGTTTCTGGAGGCCCATTTAGTTCCAGCTGTCATGTTCTTCACCTCTCATATCCATCTCTCTCCATCTTTTCTCCTGAGCTTTGGTCTAATTTGTCAACTCAGTGGGGGCCAGAAAGCTGGCTCTTCCTTTGAACTTGTCTTCCTCTTTGAAACCGGTTTCTCCTCCTGAGTTCATCAGGTTTTGAGTAGCACTTACCACCATTTTTTAGGTAAGGATGGCTTTCAGTGCTGGATCAATGGGAAAAAACTCCAGTTCAACTGCTGTGCCTCCACAGTGGACCATGGAGTTGAAGCTTCTTGGAGTTTTCCTCTTTCCTTTCTCCTAGTTGGCTGGAACCATTTCATGCCTGGATCATTACACTGGTCTTTTCATCGGCTTGCTGCCTCCAGTTTCCTCCTTCACTCTACTGTGGGCAAGATGACGCATCACTTTAATTATAACATTTTACTTCCCAAAACATCTTCAGACACTGTTACCTTGAGGATAAAATCTAAATCCTTTTGTTGGGCATCAAGACCACTCACCATCTGAAAGGCCCATCTTTCCAGCTTCCTTTCTACAGATTCTTCTACCACCCCTTCCAGGCCTAAGGAGGGGAACACCCTACCTTTGAGGTATTTTACACTTTTCTGTGCTCTTAGCAGGGCATCCCTTTTCCCTACCCACCCTATCTAGAACCACTCAGTAAAAAAAGCCAGGCCCACAAAGACACATGCCTCACAATTCCATTTGTATAAATAGCAATAAACAAGTAAAATGAACATAAGTGCTAGAAGTGACAATACCAGTGGGTGGTGGTTTCACAAGGCACACAAATACAAAACATCCAGCCATACACAGCCAATTTGAGCATTTGGCTGTGTGTTAGACCTCAGTAAAACACTGCCCATCGTGTAAGGCTGTGGTGAGGCTTAAATGATATATAATGTATATAAAATGCATGTGGGGGAAATCCCATCTCTTTTAGACAGAAGCAGTCGCTCACACTCTGAATTGTATAGCAGATGTATTCTTCTCTGACAAGACTTAACTGCAAACAGGCCTTGGAAGCTGCTGCTTTTTTTTTTTTTTTTTTTTTTTTTTTTTTTTTTTGCATTGTGTTTTTCACTTGACTATTGTCATGTTTTGCTCAGTTGGTATATAGTGTAAATTTTTGATCAATAGAAATAGTGGCAGTGGAGTGTGTTGTAGAAAGCTTTTAATGGATTAAGCAATTTCCCTTCCTCCCAAAACATTGCACATGTCAAAAAAGAACTTTATCTTAAAAGTATTTCATGTAATAAACAAGATTTATTTTTTCAAGTCATCTAGTTATCAGAGAAGCATCCCTAAATGGGACTTACTAGGAAGGCATATGACTAAGGAAGACTTAATTGAGCTGTGAAAATGAAATAATAAACCATTTTGCAAGATGGCAAACTTCAGTGTATGTATGAATCAGCTGGGATCTTGTCAGTTCTGATTAAGTCAGTCTGGGCTGAAGCCCAAGGTCCTGTGTTTGTAACTAGCTCCTAGTGATGCCAGTGCTGCTGGCCCTAGAACCACACTGGGAGTAGAGCAGAGGTAGGGGTGTATTCAGGTTCAGAGATGGGACATTATGAAGGGCAAAACAAGAACTTGGCTCATAAAAGCCACCCCACAAATTTGGGTGGGTAGTGACCTTGTGAACCACATTTATGTAAATATTCCTGAAAGAATCCATTCAAGAAAGTATCAACTTGTCTTTTAAAGTTTTGATGTTGTGTGATTTTTTTTTTTTTTTTTTATGCTGGTGGAAAAGACTGGTTGATTTCATTAGTTTGTTTTTGTTCATTCGTTTGTTTTTGTTCCCTCTTGCAAATGGTTTTTGTTCCATCAGAAATGGTCTTGAATTCAATCAGAATTTTAGGGAAAGAAATTTATTTGTATGAATGTCCCTTCTTTAAGAAAATAGCAGCAGCAACAAAAAAGCCTCCAAAACTGAACTAAAAGGTACCATCCTGCCTATTTGTTACTGTGTTTCACGCATAATACTTGACAAAGTTGCTACCCTGTGCCATATGCCATCTGAAGAGCCAGTTTCATTGACTTTCTGTCCTCTCACTTAACCACGGGTAGATTTCCATTCCCCTCCTCTGAACAGGGCCTCTTTGATTCCCTTGTTCCCTTTTGCCTATCACAGTCTTGACTTGGTAGAGGATTTTATGCCCTGTCAGTCTTCAACCTCTCTCTGCCTATGATTTGAAACTGAGAAAAGTCCCAAGCTGGAAATTGAAAACAAGAGCCTAATGCTTGGAGGCTGGGAAAGCCTCTGAGGACTTGGCCTGAGCAGCGCCTGCCACCATAACAGGTTAACAGGAAAAATGTGGCTCTGCCTGCCGGCTCCTGAGCACATTCCTTTCTGTTTGGGGACTGAAGTACTGGACGCACACATTATTAAGTTACTTAATGAAGATTTTGAAGCACACCTCTAATCCCTTTGAAAAGGCCCTTTGAGCCAGAGGAAGAGTGTGTGGGCAGTGAGAGGCGCCTTTACACTGGTGAACAGGGCCCCTTAGAAGCTCCCAGGACGCGAGTCAGCAGCACTCCAAGCTGGCCATTGCCTTCTGCCCTGAATTGGCAGAAAAGACTAGGGAGAAGTTCTTTCTGGCCAGGACCCTTCACCGAGGGAAGATGCAGGGTTTAGGCTCCAGCCTTGACTCAGCATTGCCATTTACATTTTGATACAGGAGACCTTGTTGAAGCTATGAATAAGGGCCTCCAGGTGGTGGGCTGTCATTTACAGATCCTGATCACAGTTAGGGATGCAGCTCAGACTGATAAAAATGGGCTTTGGGCTCTGTCAGAAATGTGTGTAGTTGAATTACATAGGTGATTCTGATAACAAAGATGTTTTTGTGTTCCCACTGCTCGTCTTATTGGGAAGCTGTCTGCCTTAGAGAATAAGAGAACAGGCTCCAAGGCTGGGTGACTGGGAACTCATCTCTGACAACAAACTCCACGAGCCTTTGTCCTTATCTATGGAAATAATAGTCTTAACACATTCTGTGGTTATTGTGGTGATTGATTGAGAATATATAAGGAAAGGCGGAATATTAAAGCGTTAATCACATGTAACTGTCTGTAAACAGTAAATAGGCTCCCCTGTGTGATCAATACCAAACTGACAGCAAAAGAGCAGTCCATTCTTACTACACCATGCTTGGGGAGATGAGTTGCTGCTGGCTCATGAAAGACACATTCTTTTTGATTTTGGGAGGTGGAATGAAGATTTAGGTGCTGTCTTCCTCCTCTTTGGGATACCTTGCTGTCTTTTGACAGAATGAGGATGAGAGGAGGTGGTGGGAAGGCGGGGGAGGATTAATGATGAGATGGCATTGGGGACAGTGGAGAGAATAGTTGTGCATATAATTTACAGTCTTTTCTGTATGCTACAGTGCTTAGATGAGTATGCAGAAATCAGTAGTTATCAGTGATGTTTGAAAATTAGATGTTGCTGGCATGTAACTTCCATTCTCGTTGAGAACAGAGCCTCCTCAGTGACATGTGTATTTAGTACGGTAAGACTTGGGATCAGTTGGCTCAGTTGTCGAAGGATGGCCCTGATAGTGAACGTGATAGTCCTAACCTTACACACTCACTGGCTGGGACAAGTACAGGATCTCACTGGAACCTCACTAGGTATCTATTGTCTTCCTTTTATGGTTCAGAAACAGAAACTTAAGTAATTTGCCCAAGATTATGTAACCAGTAACTGGCAGGGATTTGAGTCAAGATCTCCGAAGCGACACCTCTTCCTAAAGCTAGTTTTAACATTGTATTTCTTAAACATGGAGTAGCCCACAAAGGCTGTATGTAAGGTAGTCTTCAGAAAGCTTACATATTCACTAAGGCACATGAGACTGCAGAAAGAAGCAATGTTAGCTGGATGACAGCAATCCTGCTGTATGGTCACAGACCCCAGCTTTCCGCCAGAACATTGCTCAGGACCCCTGAAAAGCATCCCATTTGAGAGCAAATGGGTTTAATTTCCTTTTCATGGAAGGAAAGATTAGCTTTCATGCAAACACTTGATCCATTTGGCCATTTAATAAGAAGACTGAAGTCTCATGTTCCATAACTTTATCAGCCTAAAGTTTCTTTGTTGTATGATAAACACATAGGCTGAAACCCCTGTCCTTCCAACTCAGAGCAAATTGTGTTGTATTAAATAACCATGCCATGTACTGAATGCTTTTATATTTATTTATTGGACTTGACTCCTACCTCCTTCCCGGGGTGAGGAGGGGGTTACCTGACGATTCTACGGGGCCTACCATTAACCAGAGGGAAAAAGACTCACATGTCACTGTTTGTAGCCAGCAGTCTAAGTTGTGAAATCAACATACCTTGAAATGTAGTCATAAAATGCCTCCTATATTTTATGGCCCACAGAGAAATGATAAATGTTTGAGGTGATATGCTCAGAAGAGCATAGAAGTGATCAGGGTGGGTCTTTTTGTTCACTATCCATTAAATTTTCAAGGAGGGAGATGGTATGTTCAGGGAATCAGAGGTGAAATTGTGAATTTTTCTGAATTTCTGTTCACTTGATAATTATATTATTGACTTGGAGGTGTTTCAAACGGAAGATATTCCTTAATGAAATATGACCTCCCCACTGCCTCATCTTTAGGGAATGGCATTCACCAAATCCTTTCAGATTCAGAGAAATTAGGAAACCTTGGATCATTTTAGTATTAAATTTAGTGTTAAAATTGTGGGTGGTTGTCAAATCAGACCTTGTCTAAGGGGACCTCATTAGGCAGTTCTCTATAATGGTGACAGAGTGGCTTAAAATGTCTAACTAAATGCATATTATCTCAGAGCCAAAAGTTGAGCACTTGAAAGCCAATAAAATATCTAATTAGGGAGCAGAGAAGGGTGTCAAAGCAGGATCCAAAGTCCTGATATTTTTGTTGTATTATATTGGGGTAGATTTACTGTAAGCCAGAGGATTTTTTATCTACTGAACTACTATTTGAAAAAATAGCAAAAAACAAAACTAAATTTTTTCTTTTCTTTACCTTTGATATAAATAGAACTAACCTATAGGTTGGTATGTTCAGTAAGTAATATGTATTACATATTACCGTAGTTCAAGTGTGAATTTGAAATATTTTTAAAGCTCTACAATGGTAAGAACTTTTCTTTGCCACAGTTTTGTATTACCTAGGAAGAAAACAGTGACATCTTGGAATGATTGTAAATTGGTGCTTAAAACCCTGGAAATGAACTGTTTTTCAGTTGCACGGTGACATGAGGTTCAGTACTTCTCCCCTTCGAGTCTTAGATCTTAAGTAGTCTTATTCAAAATGTTTCCTTAGCCAGGCACAGTGGCTCATGCCTGTAATTCTAGCACTTTGGGAGGCCATGGTGGGCAGATCACTTGAGCCCAGGAGTTCGAGACCAGCCTGGGCAACATAGGGAGACCCTGTCTCTACCAAAAAAACAACAAAAACTAGCCCGGTGTGGTGATGCATGCCTGTGGTCCCAGCTACTTGGGAGGCTGAGGTGGGGCCATCACCTGAGCCTGGGAGTTTGAGGCTTCAGTGAGCAATGATTGCACCACTGCACGGGTGACAGAGTGAGACCCTGTCTCAGAAACAAAAGAAAACAGCCCCCAAAACAAAATGCTTCTTTCTATTCCTGAGGCATAGTTGATGTTTTAGCGGTGTTATAAACATAATTATTATATAGGCTGTGAAGTGATTGCTTATTGGTTTGGTAATATAAACCATATATTTTAAAAATTACATTTGATCATGTGAGACCCAGAGATGCTTCCTGTACACGCCTTTACCATTTCTTGGGAAGACAGTAGAGACCTGCCATCACTGTGAAGCAGTAAAGTGTAAAGGCCTGGAAAATGGGGATTGGGATTATGGAAACTGGAAAAAGTGAGGGAGTAACTTAAATTCTTTTTTAGTTATTAAAAGTCTGGTTTCCTGACTGTGCTAAGTACTGCAGAAAGACAAAGCGTGAGACAAAAGATTGAGATCTTCAGGAGCTTACATTCAAGACAGGGTTCACCTGCCGCTGTAGTTCTGGTTGTTCCTCCAAGAGGCAGGAGAATCGGAGATAATGCAGAAAATGTTCGGGAGGAAATCAGGGCATCCTTCTGGTTGAAGTCTTTTCTGCTTCACTGCTATTCAGAAGGTGAAAAGCTTTGTTCTGGAACTTTGAAATACAGATTGGTCTTTTTGCTTTTAATAATTTAAGATAACTCCTTCAAAGATATTGCAGGCCTATTTCACAAAACAAATTGTACTGTGAGCTGAAAGCAACTTTCTCAGTCCTGAGTTTTGATGCAGTCATTTTTTAAAAATCATGGGCAGGATACAGGTCCTCAATTAGCTTGTCTGGAATTTAGTAAGCTGAAAGCTGGAGATTGGAGGAGGAGATGAGAGTAGCACAAAGATTGAATAAGATGGAGATTGCACATTCTGGTTTACCCAGTTTGGAAGAGTAATGCATAGGTAATACACAGGTAGTGTTGAAGGGTAAGGATACAGATGTCACAGTGTGTGAGAATTCAGTAACCCTAGTGATTTATTTCATTTAATCTACTTGCAAAGCTCTAATTTACTTACTGAGCTATAGAAACAAAAAAAATTTCTAGTAGTGCCGGGTGCGGTGGCTCATGTCTGTAATCCGAGGATTTTGGGAGGCCAAGTTGGGCGGATCACTTGAGGCCCAGAATTCGAGACCAGCCTGGCCAACATGGTGAAACCCTGTCTCTACTATAAATACAAAAATTAGCCTGGTGTGGTGGCACACGGCTGTAAAAATACCCCAGCTACTCAGGAGGCTGAGATATGAGAATCGCTTGGACCCGGGAGGTGGAGTTTGTAGTGAGCCAAGATCGAGTCACTGTGCTCCAGCCTGGGCAATAGAGTGAGACTCTCTCAAAAAAAATAAAATAAAATAGTCTTTGCTATAATTTTATGAAAGTAAAGACTAGTAAAATTATAAAGCAATTGGCCTTTGTGATCTAAAGTGTTCTCAGTTTATAGCCACCCAGAATGTATCCTCTGCCAGCCTCCACTCTGCTGTTCATCTTCCCCATTAACCCTCTTGGGCACCCTACCTGGTTGGCCTGCCCTGTAAGGATGGCACTAGGATTTCTGTTCTGGGCCTCTGCCTGCTTGTACTAACTTACTAGACATCATCTCCATTCCTAGAGGTCTCTGGGCCTTCAGCTGCTGAAAATTCAATTGCACCAACTTTGACTGAAGTGCACTGCTGATGATTGATTCTTCCTTTTCTTTGTGAGCCTCGCATTTTCCCTCTGAGCTACTTTCTGCCTGGATCTTCTCGTGCTGTGTCCAGAATGTGGGAGCCACCCAGCTAGGAAACTCAACACTGCTGTCCTCCTAGCAGTAGCAGCAAGCTATAGCTTGCCCTCTTTCAAGGTGTTTGACCCTCTTAGATTTCTCATTACTCCTCCTCTTGCTTTGTACTTTCTGGCAGGAAGAGTCTCTTTGTATTTCTGAGCTGATTTGCAAATCAGAAATGTTGAACCTCTGTTGAACTCTGAAGCAGGCCGCCCGCTCCACTTGGGACTGCTACCCCTCTTGCCTTTGGTATAAAGGTGTCCTCCATCTGTACCAGGCCCCATCCCCCGAGAGGCCTTCCAGAACCTGAGCACTGTGTTTTTCTTTTTGAATACTTAATTACTTTAGAAACTAGAAGGTGATAAACGAGGAGAGTAGGTATGAAGTATAAGAGGATTTTTATGGCCAGCTCATAAAGTATAACATTAAATGAAACATTGTGATGTGAAGAATTTGATATTTTTGAAAATCCTAATGCTACTGTACCAGGTGAAATGTTTAAATCTCTCCCAAGCCTCTAGCATTTTGATATTCTTAAAAAAGAAAAAGAGCCACACGGAAGGCATTAGTCTGGCGCAGTATGTTACTGAAACAGGAATGACATTTCAGCATTATCTACACATCTCCCATTGGCAGCAGAGCTGAGCCCTTGAAAAGGTGTGAGCCTTTGAGACTGCTGGGGTAACCCATGCTATGGAGATGGAAAACTAAATTTTATCTTGAGCGAGTTTTCTGGTTTATTTGGATTCATCTTTGGCGTATCAGCAGTTGTGGTTTCAGGGTTCCATATTTTAGTTCTTGTTCCACTTGATGGAACATTTAGCAGCTACCCTCTTCTGCAACTCTGCATGAGGGGCATTTGGTTAATGGTCATTGTGGAAAGAAAGCTATTTTGAGGACAATAATTGCCTGGAGTCTTTAAGAAGAGACCTACCAGTCTTAGCAAGGAGAGGGTTTCTGTTGGTGGCATTTGGGCTGTGGTATAGTACACATTCCTCTCATGTTGTCTTGTTTGCATCATTGGGCTTAGACGTTATTAGATATTACTAGTCTAATCCAATTCCTTGTTCTGGGAAAATAGGTTTTATGTTTATCTGAATGGCTTCTCTTTGCGTCACTACGCCAGAATAGTCATTCTTGGACAGAAATGATGGTTTTTAAAAATCTGTCTTACATTTTAAGACCTGCTCTAGGGGTTGTGAAATAATACTACTGTTGCTGGGAGGAGTTGGGTAGGGGCCACAGCAGTAGGGAGACATAGAAGAGAGGCTCCCATTGTACAAACTTGCAGACTTTCATTAAAATGTATTTATTGATTACAAATTATGTCAACAGAGTAAGGCTTTGGTAACTCTTCAAGTTACTAGTGTTTGCTTCTTTGCATAGTTGTTTCCCATCACCCTTTAAACATCTGCTGCTTCTGGTCTTGGCGGGTCATGCTTGAGTGACCAGCCCCAGAAGTCTGACAGCTCTTCCTGTCTCGACTCAGGCCAGTCCAGGACAGCTGAGCTCCCTTTACTTGAAACAATGGGACTCCTGAAAACTGTTCTGCTATTGACATGAGAAGCACATTTCCTCTTTCTTAACTTCCAGAAAGTTACTGTGGTGGCTTTGAAATTCGTTCTGAAACAATACGCTCAAAGGATTCTGTTAATCTATTCTGATTAATTTAGGAGGCAGCAGCATTCATTATTTGACTTATGTTAGTGTTTAATTACCCAAATTAGAACATGTTTCATTCACTTTTTACAAATTGAATGCTGAGAGAGTTAACAAAGACCAAATATTTTACAACACAGATCCTTGAATTTGACTCCGAAATATTCTGTTATTTTGCAGCAGCTTCCGGTTTCAGTGACACTTACATACTGTTTCTATTATTAGCAAGTTTTAAATTTTAAGTAACTTGAAATGGATATGAAAATTGTTTATATAAATAATATAGACTGGCCGGGTGTGGTGGCTCATGTATGTAATCCTCACACTTTCAGAGGCTGATGCTGGTAGATCACAAGGTTAGGAGTTCGAGGACCAGCTTGGCCAATATAGTGAAACGACGTCTCTACTAAAAATACAAAAATTAGCTGGGTGTGGTGGCGGGTGCCTGTAGTCCCAGCTACTTGGGAGGCTGAAGCAAGAGAATTGCTTGAACCCAGGAGGTGGAGTTTGCAATGAGCCGAGATTGTGCCACTGTACTCCAGCCTGGGTGACAGAACAAGACTTCATCTCAAAAAAAAAAAAAAAAAAAAAAAAAAATACAGACTGTACTCATGTGAAAGTTTGTTTTCTTTAATTTCAGGTCATTGTTGGCCTTGAGTGGGGAGAAAATTTATATTTTATGCCAGTCTTTTCTACTTTCAAATTGGCAAGAATTGGATTGAGTTGTATTGAACTGTTTATGTGAATAGATAGGTAGTTTTGAGATGTCTTTGAATGTGGAATATTCTTGCAGCCATTTCTTGGTCTACCTTGACTATCTTATGGACACTTGGCATCAGTGACACATTGATTGATTGACTGATTGAGACAGAGTCTTGCTCTGTTGCCCAGGCTGAAGTGCATTGGTGCGATCTCGGGCTCACTGCAACCTCTGCCTGGTAGATTCAAGTGATTCTTCTGCCTCAGCCTCCAATGTAGCTGGGATTCAAGTATGTGCTACCACACCCAGCTAATTTTTGTGTTTTCAGTAGAGATGGAATTTCACCATGTTGGCCAGGCTGGTCTTGAACTCCAGACTTCCAGCAATCCTCCCATCTCGGCCTCCCAAAGTGCTGGGATTACAGGAGTGAGCTATCACTCCCTGCCTCTGAGAGACACTTTTAAAACACTGTGTCCTTGACTCTTTTTATCTTGACTTTATGAAGGACAGACCCTTTATTCTACCAAGGAGGCCTCCATAGTTGCTCATTCTAAATTCTTTCAAGAAGATTTGGTTGAGGATCGCTCTCATTAGGCTGGGGCCTCTGCCAGTGTGGGTTGAGGAGATTAGATGGATAACTGGGAAATAATCATAGTGCTTCCCAGCCACTGTAAGAGAGGAGTTTTCTTAGGGTAACTTTTTGACTTGGAGTAAATGTCCCCCCAAAATCTTAAACTCAGTATAAGGTTGAAAATCTTAAACTCAGTATAAGGATGAAAGCTTAAACATATTTGTTATTTTGGGATTCTATGAATATTTGTTTGCTTCTGTTAGTGATGGTTATGGAGAGTTTAATCACCCACATTTTCACTAGGTTTTTAGCCCAATAAATGGAAAAAGAACAGATAGGCAGGGAATTTTGTTCCACTAACATTGGTTGGTTCAGATTCAGGTGACTCAGAGTTTGGTAATGAAGGTAGAGAAGTCTGTTGTGCAGATAGACTCAAACTTCCTGAGTGTGCAGGTTCAAAGAATTGTAACTAGAGCTTGTCCAAGGAGCACCTTGATTATCAGAGAGGAAAGATGGAAAATGAGCACTCCCTAACTGTCCTCTACTCAGTTTCTTTAGGATTAGATGGGCATTTATTTAAATGTAGGATTCTGCTTGCCTGAACTCCCAAGGTTTTGTTAATTGAGTTGAATGCTTTATATCCTGGGCTTCCTCCCATACCACAGGAGATGTGAGGATACTGAGCATAATGCAGTAGTGCTTTGCACCATTATACCATTTGAAAAGCGCTGTTCTAGCCTGAAAATGTTAGTGTATTGACTTTCTTTCACATGAAAGGCCTTACAGTTTACCCCTGGAAGTTAACCTAGGGTGGCACAGAGGCAGAGACCTATTACCACCATCAACCCTCTGGTCCTCTTAAAAGATGGGAAAAGGCTACTGTGAACACTGAAGACAGCACATTAATTGGATGGATTTCATAATTAGTGCTCCAGTGTCTCCTTAAGTGAAGACTTCTATTTCATTTGCCTTTCTAGACTATTTGGTAGAAATGCAGAGGAATGGAGGGAGAACAGTGCATCTCAGTTGACAGACAGGAAAAGCAGACATGGAAGCACCAAAGATTTTCTCCAAGCACTTGAGGCATGCTCTGGATGTAGAAGAACTGTCTTTGGGGCCATCCTACTACTTATTGTGGTTAATGCCAGCTTCTCTCTCTAGTCTTGAGTCTTTTAGCAAAAATAAGTTTTTATTTGACTCCTCAAGCAAGGGTACCTCACCAGCCTTGGAGAGGAGATGAAATTAAGTAGGTTTTTATTTTTATTTTTATTTGTGTTTGAAGGGGACGTTTAAAACTAGTCATGTAAATAGCTATTTGGCTCATCTGGACTTTCCAGTCATTTTTGTGTTCCTTCCTCCCACGGATAATTGATCTTTGATTGTCTGTTTCTATTTGCTTCTCACTGTGGTCTCCTGCTCCAACCTGCCCACCCCAACTTTTTTTTTTTTTTAAACTTTGTTCTGAGCCCTTCTCAGGGAGAGGAGGTCAGGCAGGTACACGTGCCTTTGGGAAGAAGGTGGTGGAAAAATATGGAATAATGAGCCCTTCTGACTTTGGATTCAGCAATTTAACATTGGTGCAGTAGGTGGAGTTATTCTTGGAGTCCCAGTTTGAAGATTGCTGTGCAGAAACCCATCTGTGCTGCTGGTTGCCAACATTTCTGGTACAAATATTGTCATTTGCTCTTGAGGCAATCTGCTATTTCAGTCCTAGATGCAGTTTTGTAATATGCTTGGTAAAATAGCAGACAAAAAAATATCTTAAGTGGTGGTATAATCTTCAGTTTAAAAACACTTTAGCAATGTTTCCAGTAGAGGATTGTTCAACGTGTCTCCTTTCCTTGGCTGTAAACACAATCTAAGTTCATTTTTCCTCACTTGCCTGAGCCATGGTTCCCTTGTGCTGACTTTGCACGTCAATAACTTCTGTACCCACTGAGAGGAAAGACAGAGGGACAGTCTTGTGCAGGTAAAGGGTTTAAGTAGTAATATTTCCTTAAAACTGCACCCTGTCGAGGCTAGCATTTTATGATCATTCTGTTGATAAGAAAATGAATAACTTGCTCAAAAGTTATTTGGTTACAGAAATTGTCAAAAGTGATACTACACAACTATTTCCCAGCTGGTACCTTTTATCCCAGACTACAAGAGTCACATCTGTGCCGGCTGTTCAATGGCTTCATGAGGGATACCTCTGTTGTCTGTAAGGAGTAGTTGTACTTGAAGGGATTGGGGTCTCTCAGGAAACCTGGGGATGGGACTATGCTACCATTTTATTGGGGTTTGTTGTTATTAAGCCCTTCTTAGAGAGAGAAAGCATATCCTGTAGGAAGTAGTATGTTTCCTTCTGTTTCTGTGGCTTTCTCAGTTTCTTCCCATCCTGATGCATAGTGAGAAATCCATTTTACAGTATGACTCAGTGCACATGTACACACAATGATAGAAGAGTTTTATAAAATTGTACTGTACTTAACCATTTATGTAAGATATGCTTGCTCTATTTTATTTTTTTTAAAAATGCTAGGCTCAGTTCTCTAAATTGATTTCACTACTTTGTGGACTGTGATCCAGAGTTTTAGCTTGAGGGCTTCTCCACATTCTTTCAAGACCTTTGTGTTATGGCAGCAGCCTTGAAGTTAGGAGAAAGAGGTAGATACATCCATATATGGAGAATTGGCCATATATGAGAAATGAGAAGGAGGGAGTTCACAGGTCACCAGAACACACACTGAAGGATTTATGCTGAGCTGGTGGTTTTTAAGTAGCCCCTCTCTGGATTGGTCTCAAACATGGAACTAGTTAAAATTGTATACTAAATCAAACAGCCCCAAAAGACACAGTTTGTTTCTTAAGTCCTGCTGGCACAGGCTAGCTATAGGGTTTTTCGCCCATCTGGACATTTTGTCATTTAGCTTTTGTATTCAACCCTTGAAAATGGGCAGCTGCTGGGTCCACTTTCCTGGATGAGGGTTCATGCTTCTTTCCTTTGAGATTAACTTGATTAAGGCTCACCTGAATCAACTATCCGGAGAAGCTTTGATCTCAAGAAAGTACATTCCACTTTTCATGTCTTCAGGGCAAATATGAATTGCACTTCCACCCTGAAGTCAGACTGGTTGTCAGAACTGTAAAGGAATTTTAGTTGTTATCAGTGTTTGGTAAGAAGTGATTACCCTTTCTCTGCAGAGCTGGAGCAGCTGAAGCTGGTGTGATCTGGCTGGGAGAAGGAATAGTGTCCCTTCCACTGAGTCACTGGCTTGCCTTTTGGCATATGGAGCAGTAATCTTTTCAAAACTTCATTGTGAAGTTGGCTGTGTGTGTCTGTGTGTGTGTGTGTGTGTGTGTGTGTGCGCAAAGGAAATACATATTAAAGGGGAAAAGCGGGGGAGGAAAATTCCAGGAAATTGGAAGGTGAGGTTGACATTCCTCGTTCCCTAACGCTTGCTTCTGTTTTTCTTTCTGAAAAACAATGATGACTTAAAATTTGATCCCAGAACCAACTGGCTTTTATCCATCAGCCTACAACTGTGTTTTTTAGACATCCTTTCACAAATATCTAATGAGTTACCTTTTATTATTTGGTGTTAATGACCAAAAGTACCACTAACATAGTGTTTCTCATACTTGCCTGTCATATGAGATACTTGTTAAGAATATTTCAGGACTGGCCGGGCGCAGTGGCTCACGCCTGTAATCCCAGCACTTTGGGAGGCTGAGGTGGGCGGATCACGAGGTCAAGAGATCCAGACTATCCTGGCCAACATGGTGAAGGAAGTTGCAGTGAGCCGGGATTGCGCCACTGCGCTCCAGCCTGGCGATAGAGTGTGAGACTCTGTCTCAAAAAAAAAAAAAAAAAAAGAATATTCTAGGACTTCATCTTCCCCTTGTTAGATTGGAATCTAACCTGGAATAATATGGTTACCTTTTTTCTTAGAATAGTAGAACTGAAAAGAATCTTAGACGTGAAAGTAGTTCAGGTGTTCCCAAACCTGGCTCGAGTACCATGACTGTTTTATTAGATTGCCAAGCCCCACTTCATACCTAGTGAATCATAACATCCAAAGCTTTGTAGAAGAGTCTTACTATTAGCCTGGAGTGATAACCACTCACTTATTTAGCTGCTTCCAGGAAAGGGAAATTTATGTGCTTGGTTACTGGGCTGGTTAATAGCAGGA
This sequence comes from Plecturocebus donacophilus, assembly GCA_004027715.1. Lineage (NCBI taxonomy): Eukaryota > Metazoa > Chordata > Mammalia > Primates > Pitheciidae > Plecturocebus > Plecturocebus donacophilus. The sequence continues at coordinate 44,009 of PVKP010009818.1, read as the reverse complement.
CAAGAAATCTTATCATCTCTATAGATTTATCCAGATAATATACATGTTTAATATTTGTTTGAGACAGAGTCTCACTTTGCCACCCTGGCTGGAGTACAGTGGCACAATCACAGCTCACTGCAGCCTTCACCTCCCTGAGCTCAGATGATCCTCCCACCTCAGCCTCCTGAATAGCTGGGACAACAGACATGTGCCACAGCATCTGGCTTTTGTTTTTTTGCATTTTTTATAGAGAGAGAATTTTGCCATGTTGCCCCAGCTGGTCTCAAGCCATCCACCTATCTTGTGCTAGGATGGCTTGAGCCCAGGAATTTGAGGATTATGAAGTACTAGGATTACAGGTATGAGCCACCATGCCCACCCCCAAATAATATTTACATCTCAGGTTCTGACTAGGTAGGTCAGCGGGGGCAGTTTTGAAATGGGTGAGCAAGAGCTCTCTGTCTGGGAGATGTATGTGGATTGTTATTCAGCCTTTCTCAGAGGATGAATTTTAGAGGGTGGTATTAGACTCACTTGAGGAGCTTTTTATTAAAAAAATTATAATACCCACGTAAGACTGCGAACTTAACTGATAAATGTTTTTTCTCACTGCTCCACCAACCTGCCATTCCCCATCTCTCTCTCCCTCTTTAGGGTTCCCTATTCCCTTAGACAAAACAATTGAGATCAGGCCATTAAAAAACCCACAGTGGCTTCTACATGTTCAAATGAAAGAAAGAGTTGCATTGTCGCATTGTCACATTGTCTCATCTCACTCACTGTAAATCAAAGGCTAGAAATGATGCACCTTAGTGAGGAAGGCATGTATAAAGCCCAGACAGGCCAAAAGCTCAGCCTCTTGTACCAGTCAGCCAAGTTGTGAATGCAAAGGGAAAGTTCTTGGAGAAAATTGCCACTCCAGTGAACACACAAATTATAAGAAAACAAAACAGCTTTACTGCTGATCTGGAGAAAGTTTTAGTGGTTTGTATAGAAGATCAAAACAGTTATAACATTCCTTTAAGTCAAAGCCACATTCAGAGCAAGGCCATAACTCTTAAATTCTATGAAGGTTGAGAGAGGTGAGGAAGCTGCAGAAGGAAAGTTTGAAGCTAGCAGAGGTTGTTGGTTAATGAGGTATAAGGAAAGAAGCCATCTCCATAACATAAAAGTACAAAGTGAAGCAGCAGCAAGTTATCCAGAAGATGAAGATAAGACAATTGATGAAGGTGGCCACACTAAACAACAGATTTTCAATGTAGATGAAGTGGCATTCTATTGGAAGAAGAGGCTGTCTAGGACTTTCATAGCTGGAGAGGAGAAGTTAATGGCAAGCTTCAGAAAACAGGTTGATTCTTTTATTGAGGGGTAATGCATCTGGCAGCTTACCCATGAAGCCAGTGCTCATGGACCATTCAGAAAATTCTAGTGCCCTTAAGAACTATGCTAAATCTACTCTATCTGTGCTCTATAAATGGAACAACAAAGCCTCAGTGACAGTGACAGCACATCTATTTACAGCATGGCTTACTGAATATTTTAAGGCCACTGTTGAGACCTACTGCTCAAGACAAAAGATCAAAATATTAAACTACTCAGTGACAATGTACCTCATCACACAAGAGCTCTGATGGAGATGTACAAGGAGGTTAATGTTGTTTTTTAGCCTGCTAACACAATATCTATTCGATAGCCCATGGGTCAAGAAATAATTTGACTTTAAAGTCTTAATTATTTAAAAAATATATTTTGTTAAGGCCATAGCTGCCATAGATAGTGATTCCTCTGATGGATCTGGGCAAAGTAAAAACCTTCAGGAAAGGATTTAGCATTGTAAATGCCATTAAGAAATTTGTGGTTCATGGGAGGAGGTCATAATGTCAATATTAACAAAAATTTGGAAGAAGCTGATTCCAATCCTCATGGATGCCTTGGGAGGGGTTCAAGATTTCAGAAGAGGAAGTAGCTGCAGATGTAGTGGAAATATCAAAAGAACTAGAATGAGAAGTGGAGCCTGAGTGTGATAGAATTGCTGCAATCTCATGATTAAACTTGAACTCATGAGGAATTGCTTCTTATGGATGAGCAAAGAAAGTGGTTTCTTGAGGTAGAATCTACTTCTAGTGAAGATGCTGTGTACATTGTTGAATATGACAACAAAGGCTTTAGAATATTACGTAAAGCAGCGGCAGGGGTTGAGAGGCTTAACTCTGATTTTGAAAGAAGTTCTGATGTGGGTAAAATGCTGTCAAACAGCATCACATGCTACGGAGAAATTTTTCATGAAAGGAAGAGTCAATGAGGCAAACTTAATTGTGTTGTTTTAAGAAATTACCACAGCCATCCCAGCTTTCAGCCACCTTGATTAGCCACCCTGATCAGACTGCAGCCATCAACATTGAGGCAAAGGCCCTGCAGCAACTGATCACAACTCATTGAAGGCTCAGATGATTATTAGTGTATTTTGACAATAAAGTAGTTTTTAATTAAGATATGTACATGGTTTCTTAAAAATAATGCTTTGCACAGTTAATAGGCTACAGTATAATGCATAACTTTTATGCATAGAGAAACAAAATTTTTTGTGATTTTCTTTATTGTGATGTTTGCTTTATTGCGGTGTTCTAGAAGTGAACTTGATGTATCTGTAAGGTATGCCTGTATTTCATACATGAAGAAAGGCATAGAGGCTAATGTGATTAGTACCCATATTCTACCTCTCTGTTTTAGCTATAAATAGAATTCCGCCCCTCCTTGTCCCAGTGTTAGCCACTAATTCCAGAGTTGGTGTGTTGAAGGGCACCTTTCCTGCCAGAAGCCCATCCTCCTGCTGTGCTGATAGATGTGGTCCACAAACTCTTTGTAGGATCGCTTTTTTAAAAAAAGCTTTACATAAATTTTATCATTTAATATAAACACCATTCTGTAGTTTGGTTTTCTTTAAAAGTCAGCATTATATTTTTGAGATGTATTCATTGTTCTTACATGACCAGATATGGCCTCATACTTAATAGTAAAATCAGGAAATTGAAGCCAGACAGCTTGAAAACTTTGTTAATGGAAAAAATGCAAGAAGTGGGTGGGATAGAGTTTCTGTTGAATTTTTGTATAGAACATTGTCATTTGTGGGAAACTAGTTGATTTGAATTCTGTATTATTTTGAATAGCCTAATAACAGCTTAATGAGGATAAATTACATGTTGTATGGAAAGTTAATTGTTTTAATTTACTATGGGTGTAGTTACTGCAGTTTGGTTCAAACAGGTGAAAGTTAAGATTGGTAGCATAAAACAGGAAGCAGATGGGGGCTAATTAAAGTTCTGTTGATGATAAAAGGATGACTGATCAAGGAGCAAGCAGCTGGTTTCTTAATTTAAACACAATTTGTTACTATTGTATGAAGGCAGCCCTCTGCAAGTTCTCATGAGTATCTTTCAAAGGTGAAGGCATGTGTTTCAGCAACAAGTGTGAAGGCTGTTGTGGCTCTGTTTGTGGTCTCCCTTTTTGACTTCAAGCAGTGTCACTTCAGGGTTTGTCTAAAAAAGGGGGTTAAGGGGTCACAAAACCTGGCCAGAGTTTTCAGTGATGCTCTCTGGACACCTGTTGTGTCCCAGAAAGTGTAAAGCCCTTTCTGTATTCTCCAAGCAAAGTTCCCAAGCACTTCACTTCCTTTTGTAGTTTTTCTTACTTATCCCAATTCCGTCTCTTGGTGGGCTTTCCAATGTTGTTGCCCTGACCATAACCCAAGAAGGTCCACACCTAGCTAGCAGAAGTGCCGGGTATTTAAGTTTGTAGGAGTGCTAAGCAGTGCTGTAGACACTTTCCTGGAGCCTCACCTTGTTCTTCAGTGCCTTTGAGCCTCTGGCCATGAGATGTCAGGGACTTGTGAACTTATTTTGCTTGATTGTGTCTCAGATGACTTTCACCTTCAAATGACAGCATCTTTTGTTGCTACTGCTAATAGTGGTTACATAAACATAAAGGGCAAGTGCCCTGTATGTGTTTTGCTTAAAGAATATACCAGCACTGGGTTTTCTTTGAATGTGTGCAGGGAGGTGACATGAGGTCAGATGAGGTGTGCCTTGCTTGGAGCCGGGGGCTAGACATTTGCTTGAGATTTTGTGCCCATAATATGTAATATTTATAAGTGCTTTGTAGGATTATGTTATTTTAGTCCTTGCAAAAATGCTTTGAAATGGAAGTTATTTATCCCCATTTTGTAGATGAGGAGATTGAAGCCTGGAGAGGTAAAGTGACACAGCCAAGGTCGCATATTTGCTAAGTGCCAGGACTGGATGTAGAACAGGTTTATGTGACAACAAGCCCATGCTCCTTCGCACTAGTTTTGTGTAAAACTATTGTTCTCTTCCCCCCTCTCCTGCTTAAGTAGGGAAAGATCTGTTGTTTCCTGGGAAAATAAAAATGTTAGCATATAGTTTGCAAACTACAACTTATTATTTCGTTATGCAAGTGTGTGTGTGTGTGTGTGTGTGTGTGTGTGTGTGTGTCTGTGTCTCTGTGTGTGTGTCTGTGTCTGTGTGTGTGTCTAAACATATATGTTTTACTTGGATATATTCCACTTGATAGGAACTGCTTTATTTTTGAATGAATACATGAGAAAGGAAAATGCCTGGATTTTTGTTTGTTGCCCCAAGGTATCAACATTATGAAAGGTAAAATGCCCTTTCTTTAACAACAGTAGCAAAAAAGACAACATGCAAAGGTAATCTACAAAGTAAAAAGCCCCATTATATTCACCACCTGGAGGCAACATTATTATATTCATCAAAATTGTCTTGTAAAAGAAATAATTGACCATACAGAGCTTATATAATTGGTAATAAAGGGCACTGTGTATTTTAGTTGCAAATAGTGTGCAATAGGCTTCAGGGATGTCATGATTGATGTTGTCAGGTGTTGTAAATAAACTTTCCAATCCCAGATGGTGTTCTTGCCCAGTCAGGTTCTATACTACTCCCACTGTGTAACATGGAGAAACCCCGTGTACAGGTTCTTCATCCTGCAAGCTCTACTGTGGTGATTCCAGAAACTGCCTCTATGTTCATATCATGGCTGGTAATAGCATGAAGAGTAGTGTTAAGGCTAGAGTATTTTCCTGGCCTGGAAGAAGTCTTGGGATTGTGCCACTACCCTTTTTTCCCCCCATTATGCTGCCTTCTCAGCAAGTCACCTTCTGAATCACTCTCTTGTCTTCTTTTCCCCTTCTTTGCTTGTTCCTTCCTGTACCTTGCTTGCCTTTTTACAGAATCATTTAAGGAGGTAGAAAAGATTTGGCCCATTCTTCTCCTCTCATAACTCTTCCTGTGTGTTTTTGAAGATGGTGTTGACTGTCAGTGAATGGGATGTAGGAGAAAAGAGGTCTACTGGGAGTCTTGCTTCGCACAGGGTAATCCAACCTGGTTTGGATAGTCTGTCTCCTCCTTTGTCCCATCAAAGAATAAGGCATGGTTCAATTACTTCTAGCAGCGAGTCCCATAGAACACCTGGGCTTTCTGAGATACCTGGGAGAGGTGTGTTATTTGGTAAGAAGTTTGGGCATCTCGGGGGCTGTCAGTGAGAGCCCCTCCTTCTACCTTGGCATAATCATAAAATCTCACCAATACGTAGCACTTTATGCTTTTTGAGGCAGGTATATCCATTACAATTCCTCTGTGTGACAATTAGGACAGGCATTGTTTTGCCACTTTATAGACAAGAAAGCTGAGACATAAGGATATAAAATGTGTCCAGTCAGAAGGCTAGAGCCAGACTTAGATCTTCTTCCTCATTACCACCAAAATCTTGCCATTAGATTAGCGTTTTCCAAAATGTGTGCTGCTGAACATCAGTTTCATGGTATAGTCTGTCAAGAAGTGTGGGCAAAGAAGTGTGTATGTGTGGAGGGGTATGCATGTGCACAGGCGTGATCCCACCAACAAAACAAAGTCTAAGGGGACGGTTTTGCTCTTGTTTGTTTTGCTTTGTTTTGTGTATTAAAGGTTCTAAAAAAAAAACCTGTGCAGTTAGGAATCCTCTTTAATTCTGTGTGGCCAGAGTGTCCTAAAGATATTTGTTCAGTGAGGTCAAATCACCCTAAAATGAACCATTGTTTTGTGGAACACATGCTGAAGAATGCTTTAGTAGGCCATAGTGGGCTGCTTTGTCCTGGAATTACTTTGGAGGTGCTACAGGAGACCTCAGTGGTTAGAGGAAAATCTGATCTTCAGGGAACCTGCGGGGAAGAGTCCAGGGGATGCTGATGCACAGTCAGTGGCTGGGGATGCTTTAGGAATACAGACTGTCCTGAAGGTGGAGTGGGATGGGAGGCTGGCTGCAGGGAATCCTTGTTACCATGTCACTGTAAGCACCATGCCTCCAGGATTTCATACTGAGTAGGAATTTAAGAGAATGCACAGAAGTTCTCCCTCTACAGGATCAGCATTCTAGGACCAGCTGTCAGCTTTGTTAGGTAAAGATCCATGAACTGTAGCCTGAGTGACAGCTGCAGAGTTTGTTGGCTTAAGGATGGACCTAAGAAATTTGGACCTAGAACAGCCAGCATGCTGCTGCATCTTGTGCTGCAGTTTGACAAGGCACATTCCCTGAATGAGGCCATCTGCATCAACCCCTTCCACTGCCCTTTCTTTAGTACTTAATATTCAACTTTGCTTGCAATTTTGCTCTTACTAGATGGCAGTTGAGGGAAGGGTGAGAGAGGTTGGTGGTAAAGGGCCAGCCAGCGGGCACATTCTGCATCCATCTCCTTAATCAGCTCTTCTGTCTTTTAGCAGAAATAGAACTTGATAAAACTCTTTTATTTTGAAGTAAGTTTGTTCTGGCCAAGCAGAAAGGACAAATTATTTTGCACTGAAATCTGAAACCAGGGAAGCAAGTCTAACCTCTTAAGAACTGGTCATGGATATCACTCTGGGTCTATCTTTTCTCCTCTTCTATTCCATTCTGTTCTGTTGTGCTTGGCTCTGTTCTGTTCTAGGCATTGAGAATAGATTGAAAAGTTCATGTACAATATTTTAAAATCCTGACAACAAAAACTTTAATGGAGGTGATTAGTTTGCTTTGTTTGGATTGGTGAGGAGAATAAAATGATTCTGGTAGGAGGAGTGGCTGGAAGAAGTGCTATGAAATAGATAAGTTAATAACCTAAGGTGTGGCATTCCTGTCTGCAGGCACCCCTTAGCTGTCCTCCATAAAGTGATTATATGTGCTTCATAAAGTAGACAAAGTATTAGAATCTGAGACCTTCATTCTACAAAATATTTGAACTATCTGTTAAGGTTTCTTTGTTTGCTAGTAACTCTGACTTTTAGACCCTGTCGTAAGTTGCATGGCAAGGTTTGTAACAGGAAGAAAAGGAAGAAGTTAGAAGTCAGGGCATATCTGGCTAGTGGAAGAAGAAAGGAAGGAGGATGGGATTTGTTGAGGGTAAGGTTAACATCACATAAAATGTTTATAATAGAATTCTGTGGAGGGGGGGCGGGTGCTCATCATCCTGAAAGTTAAGTTTTCAAGAATTGGACCACGTGCCTTCTAGTGTGCTGGATTGGGGTGGGGGGATCATGCCTTTCACAGTGATGGGGAGGGGCGGAGTCTGATGCCCTTGCAGTTTATCCTGATATCCCTGCAATCTCCCACAGCCTTAGCTCTGAATCTCCTGTGCACCCACCAGGTTACTGACTAATGCGTGAGTACTTTGTTGCAGCTTTATCCATGTTTATGTGGAACAATCCATGGTTACATTGTAGGGCATTATTTCCTTTAATTTCCTTTTAGCTGTTCAAAACAACCTGAAAGAAGTTATGGTTGAGCCTAGACAATGAATTCAGGGAACAAAAATAAACCTTCAAAATGTAAGAACCAAATTTGTATGCCAAATGCTGTGAATGATGGATAAAATGTATGAAAACAGTCAACTTCATGGAGGGAGACTTTTAAAATCTGTTTTCAAAACAAATGGTCCTGGCCCCAGCATCCTGCCCTCCTCTGTCTATGAAAATATCAAGATTATGCCATAAGTTTGAAAACAATCAAGTATCCTTCAAGTCATGAGACAGAAGCCAAACAGCTGCTTGAATCTAAAACTCAGTCATTTCCAGCAAAGGTGACAGGGAGGAGGGCCTGAAGGTAACACTTGTTTCTGGAGGCTCTTCTCAGCACTAGCTGCAGCAGCTTCCTGTTAGATGGGGAAGAACCTGAGCCAAAGGCAGCGGCTCCTGGAGATGCTTTTACTTATCAAGAGCAATGTAGATGTATGCAAAAATACAGACACCCACACACAGTGTTACATTTGTGGATAATCAGAAATATCTTTCTACTTTCCCAGCAGGGCCCGAATTCTCCTTCTGTCATCCAGGTGGGAAGGCAGGTTTGGCACTTTGCTCTGGGTTCTGCATTATAACTTTATTCTGTTATCCTCTGATCGTCCACTTGTATTGCATTTAGGGTAAAAAAAACAGGCTGCTGTATTGAGTGTTAAGCCCCACCCACTGTACCTTCTGTCTCTTCTTCCCCCTTTCTGTGTCTAAACCCATACATAGCCATGCTGACCTCTTCTGTGTCCTCCAGACATACCTTACTAGTGTTTTTTAAAAAGTTTCCTCACAAACCCTAATAGCTCCTATTTATTGGGCATTCTGCACAGTGGTCAGTAAGTACTGTTAGTATTTCCTTCTTGCAGACAAGGGAACCAAGCACAAAGATGGCGAGCCACCTAGCCAAGAGTACTCAGATGGTAAGTGGGCTTGAATCGGGCCGTCTGGTTCTAGCACACGTGTTCTGCATGCCACAGTTTGTCTGTCAACATTGGTTCATGCTCCGCCCTACATCAAGAATTCCCGTCCCCTTTTATCCAGCAATCTAAGTTGTCCTTTGCTTCACATCTCAATTCCAGTGTAGGGCCTTTCGTTTCTTGGTTTGTGTATGCTGCACCTTAACACTTCTTGTGTTATCAGCCTTCTGTACGTATGTGTGAGACCATGGGAGGCAGGGAGGGCCTTGAGCCTTAATGCTTACTTGTTATTGCCACAGTACCTAGTATACAGTAGGGGCTCAGTACATAATTGTTCGATGAAAATTACATTGATTGGTATTGATTTGGTCAAATCAAAAGATCTTAATTTATGTTATTGAAATTTGAATGGAAAGAAAGTAACTTCTGAAATTGTCAGTGGATTGAAATAGTTTACATTAGGCCCACTATAGCTAGGTCTTGCTCAGTTTCCCAATTAATTTTTGCCTAGATTTTCATTTCAAAAATGAAGATAAAAATTTACCTTTGGTTTGTATTCCTAATAAAAATGACTGACACAGGGCCTTTGAGACCCTTCCTCCTTGATGCCCTACCCCTCACTCTGGCAAGTGCTCTAACACTGACTTGGGCAGGATGAACTGGATGTGCTCCATTCCAGCCCTGATTCTCTGAATGGTCCTTTATTTATTTGTTTAGAGACTGGGTCTCCCTCTGTCACCCAGGCTGGAGTGCACTGTTGTGAACACGGCTCACTCCAGGCTCAACTTACTGGGTTCAAGCTATCCTCCTGCCTCCACCTTCTGTGTTGCTGGGACTACAGATGTGCACCACCACACCTAATTTTTTGATCCCCCCCCCCAAACCCCATTGTAGAGATAGGTGGTCTCACTGTGTTGCCCAGGCTGGTCTTGAACTCCTGTGCTCAAGCAGTCCTCCCTCCTTTGCCTCCCAAAGTGCTGGGATTATAGGTATGAGCCACAATGCCTGGCCCAAATGTTCCTTTCAAAGTGTGTCATATATTTCTATCAGAGACTTTATGAAGATAGACCCCAGTATATTGGATAACCATTTTAGTCCTCAAAGTAGCTATAAATTAAGCTAGGAATAGCAAGTAATTTTCAAACAAAATATTTCTTTGAAAGAGTTTTTTAGGTTTGGCTATTTATTATACATTATTGGTTCTTAAAAATGATTAAAATATAAAACTTTTCTTTTGGGGGTAGTGATTGTTTTACACTTTGTTCAGTCAACAGCAGTTCTGAGTCATCCATTGCAATCTTAACTAGGCTGTCAGAATTTAACTAAATTAGGTTTATCAGTAATAAAAATGAAAATAAATTGAAATACCAGAGACTACATGTTGTTTTAGAGAAAAGTGGTCTTTGAGAGTTGAAATGCTGAAGTGATCTGTTAAACTGACCTTATTGCTCATCTCTTTGTTATAGAAGTATGTGTGATAGTGGAGCGAATAATTTCTAAAAACCTTGTGTTTTGTTCTAGAATATCATGAATTTATAGAATAATTCTCTAATATGCTTAAAATTGGTAGCCTTCTTCACATGTGTAATCTGTTTTTTGTTTTCCAAACATGTTCTCATTTAATCTTCACAATGCACCATTCATTGAGTTACATGGTTTGGAGGCACCAGGCCATCCATACAGTGCGGTAATGACCTAACTTGAACACAGACATACAAGCCCTGACTTCCAGTGCTCTTCTTACTGGACCATATTGGCAACTTTGTAGTTTAAAGAGAAGTAGAGAAAAGGCATCTCCTAATGTGCTAATACATATGTTGTGGTGGAAAACTAGCAGCAGGCCAGAGTATCCTTTTTAAAATTTTTATTTTACTTTAAGTTCTGGGATACATGTACAGAGTATCCTTGAATAGGATCTTGGAAGAGATAAAAAACATTGGTACTTGTTTGCAAGATTCTAGCCACAATAGATGATATTCAGTTCCCTTTTGGAGGAAGTTGAAAGTGAAAATGCTGAAAGCAATGAGGACTAAAATTCCAAAAAGGAGTTTAAGGTGTACCATCGCAAATTATTGGCTTGTGTGAGAGCTCCTAATTTTCCATTGGTTTGAATCATCCTAAAAAATGGTTCATTTAATCGTTCATTCTTTCTGCCTTTGCTAGTTTGCCCAAAGTTACTAAGATAAACTGTATAGAATTATCTGTGTTTTCACCCTCAAACAACAAATGTGTATTGTGTGTAGCCAGTGTGTTTGAAAAGATTAAGACCTTTCTAAAACTGATATTGACAGCTTCCAAAGGCAACTGTGAGGTTTTTGTGGGATTTTTTGTTTTGTTTTGTTTTTGGTCTTTGAAGGTTTATAAAGATAGTCTTATGGTCTTAATTTATGACAACAATATCATCCATGTTTTCAAAAATATGTGATTCGAGCTGCAGCATTAGAATAGAAAGTTTAATATTTAATAAAAGAAGAACTCTCCACATGTTAACATTTGCTTAGTCATTCAAGTGGGGACCCTCAGGTGGTTCAGGGATTTCTTTTATCCTACCTGACATTCTCCCTTCTCTCTGGAGCCCAAAGAATTCTTACTGGGATGTCCTCAGGTCATCTAAATGTGGTTCCAGGGCAGACCCCAGTGCCTTCCAGAATTCCTTTAGCCCAGGAGTGATCTTGGGGAAGCACATTCTTCCTGGGCTGGCCTGCTTTGACTTGAGGCTGCATTTAAGCTGCAAGTCCTCACGGACACCCCTGACACAGATGTGCTCATATCTGGTGGAGTGCCAGTGACTGTGCAGGGGTGAAAGCTGCTCCACAGGCTCATTTTCTGCTCAGTGGATGCCAGGTTTTCAAACAGAGGTGAAAATACTGCTCTCAGCATGGGTGCTTCCATTGGGGTGGAAACTTGGTCTTACAAATAAGCAAAATGTAGGCTTCATTCATGTTAGGTGTGTGCTGATGCTTTAGCGGGGACACATTGAGGAGGGCCATGAGGCATTGGAGGCTTCTAGGTATGTGAATGAAAGCATTACTGAAACATTTTATGTGAGCTGCTTTTGGAGTCCCTAAATACGCCTGGGCTTCTGATGGTGCTGAGGGAGCAGCAGTTTGTGAGCGTGACCATGGCTTTTGTGTTATTTGGAAGGAAGGTATGGAGAATGGGGCTGTTGGGCAGTGTCTTAGAGAGTAATTGTGCTCTGCCTCCTCAGGTGGATCCCTGATGTCTTTGGGAAGATGGGCCACAGCCCTGACTTGGGCTCAGTCTCTGGTGGGGCGAATTTCACTTTAGCATAATCCTGGGCACAAATAGTTTTGCCATTATTGGATCAATCCATTTGAAAAGCTATTTGATTTGAGACAAGCTTTGAATAATATTGGGGCGGTAACCACCAAACAGTATATACTCGGCAGTCTCAAGTCATTGTTGAGTTAGGCTTCCTAGACAGAAGAATGGGCAGGCTGGTGTCAAGATTCTATGTAAACCCTATAGGAAAACTCAACATTGCAGGTAGTGTAATTCAGAGTGTTACACTTTAATGCAGTTTGCTGTTGTTTTTGTAATCTGGATTATCATATCTGGGTCCCAAAACAGAAAAACACATAAATCTAGACTTTATACTCTGTTTACTAAGAATCCTTAGTAAACAGACTATGCATCTAGTAGATAAATTCTTCCCTACGTTTTCCAAACAGTAAACATATTTAGGATAAAAACAGTTCTAGACAGTACATGCTATGGGTGGGATATTGTCCTAGAGATTTTGATCTGTCAAAGTTTCAGTGTTTTTGCTTCTGAATTTTTATCTGTAAAGTTTTTCACTGGCTTCCGTAGATAATTCAGGAACATACCTGGAATATACATTTACCTAATATGAACAGGATTAATGGGGTCATCAAAATAACGCTGACAAAATACTTTAAAATTCACTTTAGTCCTTTAAAATTTTGGAAAGCTTTAAAATGGATCAAAGTATTGGTATGGTTATGCTTCATTTTATGCCTAATTTAAATTCTTCATCAGAAGAGAATAGATCTTAATGTGTTCTTTGTTTTTGGTTTTGACTTTGTTGTGCCTTAGTCTTCTGGTAGCCAAATAAATAAGGTACTTAATTGCATTATAATGCTATGTGTTTATAGGACCATTGCAGAGTAGAAACATTGTATGGCCTATAAAATAGACAAAGATTTTCATTAGGAACAGCAGAATTACTTTAGCATCAAATGAGTTTCCTCTTAATATTCTCCTGTGGTGAGGCCTTGTGCGCCTGAGACAATCATTAGACAGGAGCAGCAAAAAGCATGGATATTTCAGATAGTTATTTCAGTCAAAGTTTCAGGAAGGCCTCTTTAGGTCACTGATGGGCAAGGTGGGGGAGTTATAGCTGTCTGCTGTGGATTTGGCACTACCTGGCCTCTGTGCCTCCCTGGGGAGGAGATGGTGAGTGGGCTAAAATGTCCCCAGGAGTGACTGCAGGATCACCAAAACTGAATTAATCCCAGGGGAAATGAGCTCCACTTTGAAATCCTTGGTAGCCTACAGATAGATCTCTTAAAAAGAAGGCATTTAGAAGAATTTTAGCTATATGAAATTTAGTCACTGGATATCCACCACAGGGACCTTATTAGCTAGGGTTGATGACATTCATTTGAGAGCTGACCTTGCTTGGGTTGTGTGGTGATATTAAACCCAAGTGTATGACTGTGAGATAGTTTTTGTTTTCCAGGCTTTGCTTAAACAGGTGTCCACATTAGCACCTGATACAGAGGTTATAGAAGAAAAGTGATTAAGATAAATGCCTTGTGATCTGGAGCTGATGTCTAAGGGGACTGCTCGTTTCCTCCTCACCTGAATTGTTTTGGGGTTTGTCTTTTTTGGGTACTTTGTTTCTGACAGTGCGTAGAGCCCATAGTATTGAATGGTATAGGAGACTTCCATTTCACTTCTCTGAAAATTAAAGGGCTTTGCCCATCTTTTCACAAAACTGTAGCTTCCTTTAATATAGGGTTCTCCTGTGGGACACAGTTAAATTTTGTAGTACTTCTTTTTAATTACTACCTTCAGAAATGCAAAAGCTTTGATTGGTTTAATATCATTAAGTACATTTTCTGTTCTGTCCCTGAAGGATTTTTTTTCCATCCTAAATATATGAGGTTATTGGTTGAAATGTTACTCTGAAATATTTAGGCCTTTGGCTAAAGATGAGGCAAACCACAGAGCATCCTCCTTTGTAAAACTTCCTGCGCCTGGTCTTTCAGGCTAATGGTGGCTCCTTTCTTCCTTCTTCAGTCCTTCATACCATCAGCCCATTCACTTGTAATGCACCTCTTTACCAAACATCTTGTCCTGTAGTATGTTCTTGTACTCCTTGACCTTCCCACCTCTTAGGGGCTCTTCTAGAGTTTGTTTTCCATAAAGTAAACAGTCATGTTTACTTTAAAGTAAAGTAAACAGTCATGGGTGACTAGCATTTGCGAAGAGATAAGAAAGAGTATCATTCTAATAATTGCCATCCTGAATATAATCTGTCATCATGGCCAGGTGCAGTGGCACATGCTTGTAATCCCAGCACTTTGGAAGGCTGAGGTGGGAGGATCAGTTGAGGCCAGAAGTTGGAGACCAGCATGGGCAGCATAGCAAAACCTAATCTATTAAAAAAATTATTAAAAATACATCTCTTATCAGACAACTGCTGTATCAACCTTAACTTGAACAACCTACTAGACACACATGTTCTGACATAGGTCACCTCAAAAGCCATCAGACTGTGCTAGTTAAATGCTCAGATTCTTTCATTTAAAATTTTTTTAAGGGGGAGAAAACACAATTTTTCTGCAAATGAAGGATTGTATCTCAGTTGCAAGGACATGGAAATAAGCCTGAGGAAGGCTGGCTGCCTTTAAATAGGAAGTTTGTGATGAGTTGACTTTTAATCAAGTTATAATCATTCATAATGGCTTAAAAGTTCTTTCACGTCCTGTAACAAAGTAGCCGGCATTTATTGTCTTTGTGTCAGGTGGTACACCAGGCAACTTCATGTATATTATGCCATCCATATGTGTGACTGTTTTACAGATGTGAAAATAGGCTTAGTGATGAGATCCAGGACTTACTCAGAAGGGCCCGGCAGTAACTCTGCCTCCAGAGCCGGCACCTTGGGTTCTGCCTCACAGTGTACTTCCCGAGTCTATGAGGTGTCTCCTGACATCTATGAGTTCTTTCACTTGTCTTTTTAGTATTGTCTGACATGCAAACATAATCTCCTACTTTCTTTTTGTCATATTTTTCTTCCTGTATGAGATTATAGGTAAGGATTGACTTGGCTAGGGGAAGAATATTCCATGTTGTTGATACTTGTTTTACATTTCTTTTAGTATTAAAGCTCCATGTGGTTCTATTTTTTGTAAATGAACACCCATAAGTTTTCCATCTGCATTGTAATCTCTCTGAAATGTGTTTCCCTAACATAAAACAAGTGTGTTAGACCAGTTGACCTTCTAACTACCTTCGGTTTTATCAGGCCGCGAGTCTCTGTCCACAGCCCTGGGATCAGTGGAGACGCTTTAAGACCTCTGCACTTTGTGGGGTAGTAGTAGGGGGAGTATAGTGGTCTTTGAGGATATTCAGGTGAGAAGGAATCCATTCTGGGAAATAAACCAGCCTTATGGAATTATCTAAGTATGAGCATGTAGATTAGCTATTCTCAGCAGATCTTGTGTTAAACACTTTCTAAAATTGATGTACGTGCTGTCTATGGCTGATATGTGTCTACTGACATCTCTTGTAAAAAGAGTTGGCAAAAGGTCATGTTTTCCTTCTGTTTGCAAACAAAATGGATTATTTTTAAAAGTTGTTTTTTTATTAGTAACTCTTAATGGGAACTTTGTTGAATAGATTTTCCTACTTTCTCTTCAGTTTATTTTCACTTGTGGAAGTGCAGGAAGAGATGGTGTAAAAGAGAGGAAGGAGGAGGGAATAAAGGCCATGCTGGGAGCCTGCGTAACAATTGCGCACATTGAGAAAGTCCACAGAAATTAGATAAAATGCTTTGGAAAAATCTAGTTAGTCTAGCATTTTTGAAAGAATTTCCAGAATTTCTAGGACAATGAGTTCATTTGATCATATGTTCCACTTTCTGAGTGTGAAGTTCTTTTTGTTGGATTTGGTGGCTGTTGCTCACACCTTCACACAGGGCAGTGGGCAGTTCTAGTCAGCTGGGGGGGGTCTCTGGGGACCTTTCCACTTTCTTTGTAAGTCCTCACAGCCTCTTACACAGGCTTTCCCTAGAATGATGCTCACATCTGAAATGCATACTTCCAACTACTGTGGATTCCTGCCATAAAGAGGAACCCACTAGAATAAAAGGCAATCACATTGTGTACTTTTTTTTTTTTTGAGACAGAATCTCGCTCTATCACCCAGGCTGGAGTGCAGTGGCGCTATCTTGGCTCACTGTAACCTCCGCCTCCTGGGTTCAAGCAGTTCTTCTGCTTCAGGCTCCTGAGTAGCGGGGACTACAGGAGCCCACCACCATGCCTGGCTAAGTTTTGTATTTTTAGTAGAGACTGGGTTTCACCATATTGGCCAGGCTCGTCTTAGACTCCTGACCTTGTGATCCACCCGCCTTGGCCTCCCAAAGTGCTGGGATTACAGGTGTTAGCAACTGTGCCTAGCCACATTGTGTAAATTTATCATCCGTTAAGGCAGAAAATGAGCTTTGTAAACTAGTCAATTATTTCTGCTTCCTGAGATTACATGTGTGTAACTTGAGATTGATTACAAGTGCACACATGTAATCTCAGCCTTAAGTATGTTACTTTGATTTCTCTTAACAGTGGTGAAGCCAAGGGGATAGATTTTTCAGCTAGCAGTGGGGTTGCAGGTAGAATCACAGAACTTTGCTTTGAGCCCTAATTGGACAGATCATTTTCTGAGTCTTAATTTTTCCTTTTCCATTTCTAAAATGAGGCCAGTAATACCTGCCTTACAGGACTGTTGCAAGGATGGAATGAAATGTATTGACAGCAGTAAACTATAAACACACATACAGGATATGAAGGCCATCTAAGAGTTTCATGAGCAAGGCATATTCAGCCTTAAGTTGCTGGTTTTGCATTACTTTTGGTTGAATATAAAGACCTGGTTAATTATAGAACTGCCAAGCAGAAAGAAATATAGAATGTAGCAGTGGTGTGGAGACCCCTGGCTGACAAGTGGTGATCTTCTTATAGGCTGAGGGACAGGCTAGATGCACGTGAACTGGCAGCTCAGGTTGGAAGGCGGGATTTGGGGATGCAAGGGTCCAGGCCAAGGTGAAGAGAAGTGGCTGGGAAGGTGGCCAGGCTCAGCTCTGAGGAGACTGAGAGCTGTAAGCAGAGGGCGAGACCAGGCCTCTTTTTCAACCCAGGCTTGAGGGATGGGGACAGAGTCAACCTAGACTTGACTTAGAGCTAGGTCTGCTCTCTTGATCATCTTTATTGGGGCCTCGGGCTCCTAGAAGGCTACCGTGATAGACTAGTGGTCTCTAAATGGTTTTTATTTAAAAAATCACATACTGTTTCTGCTGTAACGTACATTTGTGTATACACTTTAAATATATCATGTACATTACATAATAAATTCACAAATAGAATTTTAAAAGAATAAGACAAAAATTTTAAAGTAAATGAAAATTCTAAAGATTTCATCCTGCACTTCAATGGCTATCTGATGATTGCTTTAGATAGTGGGGCTAGGAGCATCCCGGGCAGGGCGTATGTCCTGAGAGGTCTCTGGGGACCAGCCTCAGCACCTCACTTCTTCCAGCCACAGAGGCAGAACAGTGAGGGAATAGAATAGCAGTGCTCAGTTGGAACCATTCCTCATGGAGCCTCCTGCCTGGCCTGTTGAGGTCCCTGCTCTGCCAACCCCTGCTGCTGCTGCTGCTGCGCACATGCTAGTTATGTCCAGAGCTCAGAAGCCCCTGGTCCCAGCAATGTGTGATGCCTGCACACATGGCTTTGGCAGCAGCACCTTGAGAAGGCTTAAGGATTCTGGTGACACTGGCTGACCAGGGTATTGACAGACTCACCTCAGTATTTGAATCAGTTCTGAGGCAATATCTAGTGTGAAGAGAAAATATCTTAACTTTTTTTCCCAATCAGTCTTTCCAGTAATGTTAAGTGAGAGCAGTGCAAGATGTGGTTAAAAAGAAATGAGACTAGTGTTTATGACATAGATAAGTCTGTAAAAAACAGACATATTTTATGGATGTTAGTATGCCAGTAGCAGTAACAGTAATATTAGTTATCAGAGATTGAGGTAAGCCTTTCCATGCATACTGTCTCATTTAATCTTTGCAACAACCCTGTAAATGTAGGAAATACTAATCTGTTCAACAGATACTTGAGTGCCTATATGGTATTGGTGCTGTGAGAATATGGTGTAGAAGAAGACAGACAAAGGTCCCTGTGCTCACTTGAGCAGCCCATGGTACAGTGGGGAGGCAGGCATGCCCCCCAGGGACCAGACATAGCAGAATCATCTAGAGGGGTGAGTAAGCAAGGTCCCATGTCAGAGCTGCAGGATAGGATGAGGTTATCAAGATATACTTCTGGAGGGGACAGTTGGACCGAGAAAGAAGCTGGGGTGTGTGGGGGGCAGGATGGCACCTTTGGAGGGAAAAGATCAGTGCTCCTGGACAGTCTGTAGGGTTTGTTGTTTTCTGTCCTATTAAGGGGCTCTTTATGTGGTTTTATTTTCTCCCCAGGTAGATCAAAAGCTTCTGGAGGGCAGGTTCTATATCTCATTCCTTCATGTTTGTCACTACTCCTAGCACAAAATAGGTTCCAGTAAATGTTAGTTGACATGAATTGATAACTTCAATGGATGGCTAAAGGATGTGTAGTATGTAAGACACCATGTCTCCTTTGTAACATTTTTGGGTGTCAAGAAACAAACATTTATTGAGGCTATGAGATTAGAAATTAAAGACAAGCTTTGGTTCCTATGCCCATTAAGGAGCTCAGAATCTGAACATAGAACACCCAGCAGAGGAGGTTGAACAAGCAAGTATACCGTGTCAGGGTTTCCTGGCTCCCCCATCTCTGGAGCTCATTGGGTCAGGTTTCCCAGGAAGCATATGCCACACCACTTGGGGTGACCAGTCACGCAGATGGCAGACGGGATGTGTGCAGAGGCTTGTGAATGGGGCTGTGGAGGAATAACAGCTAGTGCAGAGGAGATCAGCTGCCCTGTTTCTCTAGTGCCGTCATGTAGAAACGCTGGATTCAGGCAAGTGATTGACAGGGCATAAGCCTCTGTCCTGATGCCCTGCGTTTGTCCTTGGGTAATATTTGTTGAGAGTTCAAGGGCATAATATCTCAGTGCCCAGCAGTCCCACGCGGCTCTGCTGTGAAGTCCCCCCTGGTGAACTGCTCTTTTATCCAGCCTCTCCTGTGTCCAGCAGAGGAGTGCAGACACAACATCATTAATAGCAACACATTTTTACAAGATTTACCTCTTCAAACCCCACCCCCCTAAAAACCATAGCTTCTTTAATGTCCTGCTGGATGTGTGAAAAACAGGAATTTATGTAACAAGCCCTGCACAGCAAACCTTTTCCTGTTCGGAAAAAATTTTAATTGTTGGCAAAGTTAGGAAACAGCTCTGTTACTCAAAGAGCGACCTGAGATGTCCTCTTAGAAAAATATGTAATATGATGTTTTGATAAGAGATTGCTGTGGCTTTTAAAAAAATGTCTAAATTAGTACATGTCCCACCTGAGTTAGTGAACACTCCTTGAACATTTTAAAGATTTCATTATTGTGTCTCCTGCAGTCTTATTAAAAATGACCCCCAGCTGCGCTTGCCAGTGATCTGACAGGCTCATCATGAATGTTACAGAGCTGCACCCCCTCGCCCCAAGTCAGTGCAACAACCAGGAAGCTTCTATCTGGGAAGATCTTTCTTCCCCCTTTATCATTAACTAAATGTGACAGGGACAGGAGTCAAGCTTCCTCTTCTCCAGAGATTTCATCGGAGCTTATGTGTGTGTCTATTGTGTTCAAAGAACAAAACTGTCATGATGGAATATTGTGCAAATGCCTGGACTTCCAGCGTATAGAAAACGTCACAGGGTCAGAGTGCAAGGCTGCATTCCAGCTCTACTCCAGGGGCAGGCCTGCTGATCTTAAGGAGGAATTAAGAACTTGGTTCGGCTGGGGTTGGTGGGCACAGCAGACAAGGACAAGACCTATGGCTCTGTGAGCATGCATGTGTGTGTGTAGCACTTTCCCATAGGAACCTGAGAATCTATCTTACGGGAATGAAAAAGGACAGGAGGGAAATGTAGTCCTTGGCTTCTTTTAGGGATTCTTGTACCGACTGTAAGCGCCTGGCCCTCCTCACAGCATGTCTTAAGGTGAGGGTAGATCTTGGGTGTGGAGGAAGGTGGGGAGTCTTGGGAATAGGAGACAGTCACTGCCATGCACTCACACACCTGCTCTGCTCCAGCTGGGAATCTGGGGCTCTGGCTGTGTCTGCCCCTGCACTCTCACTCGCTGTATGCTCTGGCAGGAGGGCTTGTCACATAGCTGCTGTGCTGAAATCTGTGGGTGGAATGCAGTACAGAGGGTCAGAGGGTGTTTTGAAATGTGGATTTCTCAGCCCTGACTGCTGGGCCTTACTCTGACTTTTGCATCTTCTTTTAGAAAGTGAAGCCCCCTCCATTTTCTCTTTTCTACCACCTTTTAATGAGAGAAGACTTATCTCGCAATTTGTGTTGGAGCCGGGCCTCATCCTGCTGTGCAGAGGCTCTGCTCAAGCGCAGTGGTTGGCACTCAGTCCCCTGCGACCCATGTTGATGGCATGAGGATGTGGGCGCTGTGGCTGCACCCCTGGGTGACCACAAATCCAGCCAGAGCCTTTTGTGGTTGAGGAGAGGGGCCACAGACATGCAGGGGGCTTGGTCAGCTGAGCCTTGCATCCAGTTGGCAGAGGAGGCCAAGAAAGCTGGGAGAATCCTACTCCTGGCCTTGGGAGCAGACCTCTGAGGAAAAAGGCTGCTGAATGAACAAGGTGTAGTGGCTGTGTGCCCTGTGTTGTGCTGGGGGGCAAAATGCTGTAAGACAAGGCCCTTCCTCCTGGGGAGCTCACAGTGTTTCCCACGTCTCCTTTTCTACGTGTCCCATGGGCTCTCCTGAATGCCATCTTACCACGTGTTGTAGAGGAGGTGAATCAAACCATGGCTTTTTCGTCTGTAGCCTGGCTCTAGTGTTTCTGCTGAAGCTTGAAAGACCACCTCTGGCTCCTTTCGCCATATATTTGCACTTGTGGGTTTGTATCTGTAATACTTCTAAGCTCCTACCCATACCACACTGAATAGGAATAGGGAAGCAGGACTTTAGGGGTGCAGAATACCACTATTCTAAGTTGGGGTCTAAAATTCCCTTCATGGTGACTGCTTATATGCCAGGCACCACCGAGCATTTTTATGTATCTCTTTTAATACGTGTAACAACCCTGATAAGGTACTATAATTTATTCCTGCTTTATAGGTGAGGAAACTTAAAGATACATTGGGGGCTAGGCAGCTTCCCAAGGTCATGTAGGTTAGTAAATAGCAGAGCCACCCAAGTGCTCAAAAAAAAAGTGGTTGTTTTTTCTTCCCTAGTTGGCCTAGGGATGATAGACATAGCATGATTAGTCATGAAGCTGCACTAGTTTAAGTGTTAGAGCTCTTTTCGTTCTCTTATCATTTCTTCTCATCCCAGGTTGTCTCTTTGGACAGTGTAGCCCCTGGCTATCTGGGGGTGTGTCATGGAGTTAGTTGGTGTACCCTACTCATACTACTGGTTATTGGTGGAACTGGAGAGTAGGGGCACTACTTGAATTAAAAAAAATCATTTTGGCAAGTCAGCTTTCTCAAATAAAAAAGCGATGGCTCTGTTTTCCTTATATTCACTTGTATTTGCTTAACAGGCTTTAAAAGTGTGAATGAATCCAAGTCTTACTGGTTTGGGGGCCTTTAATTTTTGATCAGCTCTATATTCTTCTTTTTTTCAAGGTGAGGTTGGAGTGTTTAACTCTTATTGCCCAGGCTAGCGCGATCTTGGCTACTGCAATCTCTGTCTCCTAGATTCAAGTGATTCTCCTGCCTCAGCCATCCAAGTAGGTGGGATTACAGGCACCTGCCACCACACCGGCTCATTTTTGTATTTTTAGTAGAGATGGGATTTCACCACCTTGGCTAGATTGGTCTTGAACCTGCCTCGGCCTCCCATAGTGCTGGGATTATAGGCGCAAGCCACCACGCTTGGCCTATATTCTCTCTATTCTTTTGTATTTTCTGTTTCTATAAGTAGGTGGCCCCAGTAATATGAAATTTCCTTATGTAAATGGCACATGTTCAAACTGAAGAGAATTGGCAGTAGTTTTAAGCATAGTAGAAATGGAAAGGGTTTTTGATAGCATTTTGATACAGAGTGCTATTGTAGCTAAGCAAAATTTAAGCAGTTATTAAAACCAGTTCTTGTAATTTTCCATAAAACTTAGCTGTATAAAAGAAGGTATTTATAATAGTTCTTGTTACAATTTTGTCCCTTCATTAAGTAAGATATAGATACTGTTTTTAAGATAAGATACTATTTATTCCTATGCTATTTGAAGTCTTTTGTAGTGGGTTCGGAAGCATTGGGACTGTTCAGATGGAAATCTGTGCCACAAACTCTTAAAATTTTTTACTTGTTTTCCATGTAATACATGTAGAATAGTAAGTTTTCCAAGCAGAGAAGTATTGTACTTTTAATACGATATTTTGCTTTACAGAATTCAATTCGTCATAATCTGTCCTTACACAGCAAGTTCATTCGTGTGCAGAATGAAGGAACTGGAAAAAGTTCTTGGTGGATGCTCAATCCAGAGGGTGGCAAGAGCGGGAAATCTCCCCGGAGAAGAGCTGCATCCATGGACAATAACAGTAAATTTGCTAAGAGCCGAAGCCGAGCTGCCAAGAAGAAAGCATCCCTCCAGTCTGGCCAGGAGGGTGCTGGGGACAGCCCTGGATCACAGTTTTCCAAATGGCCTGCAAGCCCTGGCTCTCACAGCAACGATGACTTTGATAACTGGAGTACATTTCGCCCTCGAACTAGCTCAAACGCTAGTACTATTAGTGGGAGACTCTCACCCATTATGACCGAACAGGATGATCTTGGAGAAGGGGATGTGCATTCTATGGTGTACCCACCATCTGCTGCAAAGATGGCCTCTACTTTGCCCAGTCTGTCTGAGATAAGCAATCCCGAAAACATGGAAAATCTTTTGGATAATCTCAACCTTCTCTCATCACCAACATCATTAACTGTTTCGACCCAGTCCTCACCTGGCACCATGATGCAGCAGACACCATGCTATTCATTTGCACCACCAAACACCAGTCTGAATTCGCCCAGCCCAAATTACCAAAAATACACATACGGCCAATCCAGCATGAGCCCTTTGCCCCAGATGCCTATGCAGACACTTCAGGACAGTAAATCAAGTTATGGAGGTATGAGTCAGTATAACTGTGCACCCGGACTCTTGAAGGAGTTGCTGACTTCTGACTCTCCTCCCCATAATGACATTATGACACCAGTTGATCCTGCGGTAGCCCAACCCAACAGCCGGGTTCTGGGCCAGAACGTCATGATGGGCCCTAATTCGGTCATGTCAACCTATGGCAACCAGGCATCTCATAACAAAATGATGAATCCCAGCTCCCATACCCACCCTGGACACACTCAGCAGACAGCTGCAGTTAACGGGCGTGCCCTACCCCACACAGTAAGCACCATGCCCCACACTTCGGGTATGAGCCACCTGACCCAAGTGAAGACACCTGTACAAGTGCCTCTGCCTCACCCCATGCAGATGAGTGCCCTAGGGGGCTACTCCTCAGTTAGCAGCTGCAATGGCTATGGCAGAATGGGCCTTCTCCACCAGGAGAAGCTCCCAAGTGACTTGGATGGCATGTTCATTGAGCGCTTGGACTGTGACATGGAATCCATCATTCGGAATGACCTCATGGATGGAGATACGTTGGATTTTAACTTTGACAATGTGTTGCCCAACCAAAGCTTCCCACACAGTGTCAAGACGACGACACATAGCTGGGTGTCAGGCTGAGAATTAGTGAGCAGGTAAGTTCACCCCAATATCAAAAGACCTTTTGAAACATAGAACTTGAAAGAGAGGAACACAGTAACTTGCCATGTATCTTCCATGGTTAGCACATCTTTGATGTCAACTGACTGCCCCTTGCAGAGAGGGATCTTGTATCATTCATTCTCTGTCCTTTTTGCAGCTTAGCAGTTTTCCCTCTGAGCTTAAACATAAGGAAGCTTCTTTTAACTGTTTGAAACATTTCTTTTTGACAGTTCGATGGCTGCATATTTTTAGTAGCTCTTCAGTAAATCAATATATTTGATATCAATCAAATGTCGAAGGGTTTTTGTAAAGTAGAATTTTCCCCATTGAATAATTTTAGAGCTGTTTGAGAAGCTCTAGCTTTTTTGCCCCTAAGTATGTCTGTCTCTCTAACATGTTAAGTTGAATTGATTTTAATTTGGCTGTATTTTCATTGTGTGTCTATGTGGTTTTTCCTAGGTTACACTTAAAAGTACTTCAGATTGTCTGACAGCAGGAACTGAGAAGCAGTCCAAAGATGTCCTTCACCAACTCCCTTTTAGTTTTCTTGGTTTAAAAAAATAAAAAAATAAATAACCTTCCTTTTTTCCTTTCGTCAGACTTGGCAGCAAAGACATTTTTCCTGTACAGGATGTTTGCCCAATGTGTGCAGGTTATGTGCTGCTGTAGATAAGGACTGTACCATTGGAAATTTCATTACAATGAAGTGCCAAACTCACTACACCATATAATTGCAGAAAAGATTTTCAGATCCTGGTGTGCTTTCAAGTTTTGTATATAAGCAGTAGATACAGATTGTATTTGTGCGTGTTTTTGGTTTTTTAAAATATCCATTTGGTCCAAGGAAAGTTTATACTCTTTTTGTAATACTGTGATGGTCTCATGTTTTGATAAGTTAAATTTTTGTTTGTACTACCTGTTTTCTGTGGAACTAATGGATCACAAAGAACTGAAGCTCCATTCTGCACCTCCACTGAACAGCTCTGGACCTGTTCACATTGCCACAGAATTCACATGAAAACCAAGTAGCCTGTTATCAATCTGCTAAATTAATGGACTTGTTAAACTTTTGGAAAAAAAAAAGATTAAATGCCAGCTTTGTACAGGTCTTTTCTATTTTTTTTTGTTTGTTTATTTCGTTATTTGCGAATTTGTACAAACATTTAAATGGTTCTAATTTCCAGATAAATGATTTTTGATGTTATTGTTGGGACTTAACATTTTTGGAATAGATATTGAACTGTAATAATGTTTTCTTAAAACTAGAGTCTACTTTGTTACATAGTTGGCTTGTAAATTTGTGGAACCACAGGTATTTGGGTCAGCATTCATAATTTTCATTTTGTATTTCTAACTGGATTAGTACTAATTTTATACGTGCTTAACCGGTTTGTACACTTTGGGATGCTACTTGGTGATGTTTCTGACTAATCTTAAATCATTGTAATTAGTACTTGCATACTCAACGTTTCAGACCCTATTTGGGCAGGAAAGTGATGTATAGTTACGGACACTTTGCGTTTCATATTTAGGATAACTTAATATGTTTTTATGTCTGTATTTTAAAGAAATTTCATCTGCTTCTGCTGAACTATGCGCACTGCATAGCATCAAGTCTTCTCTAGAGACCTATGTAGTCCTGGGAGGCCCCATAATGTTTGTAGATCAGAAAGGGAGATCTGCATCTAAAGCAATCCTCCTTTGTCAAACGAGCGATTTTGATAAACTTCACCATTTTGAGTTGAGCTTCAGCAAAAGTTTACCCTCATAATTCTGTGCTCTTATTTCAGTCCAGGTAGAGGTTGGTGGTTTTTTTCGCCCCCATCTCCCCTAGAGGTTGGTTTTGTAGTTTGCCTTGGGGAATTATGTAAACATTCACGCTTCATCCCATTCTCCCTTCTGCTCTGCAGATTAGATTATTTAGCACACTGTGGAAGTTTAAGTTGAAGGAGGAAATTTAAAAATGGGACTTGAGTGGTTTGTAGAATGTGTTTATGAGTTCAGATGGGTAGCAAATGGAATAGAACTTACTTAAAAACTGGGGAGATTAATTTGAAAACCAGCAAACCAGCTGTAAGTTGTATATTGAGATTATGTTAAAAGCCTTGGCTTAAAATTTTGAAAATGTCTTTAGCCTGTAACAACCTAAAGTATAATTCTTATCATTATGTTTTAATACTTTCCAATTACCTATAACTGACAGACCAAATTAATTGGCTTTGTGTCCTATTCAGTCCATCAGTATTTTCAAGTCACGTGGAAAGCACAGTCATCATGATGAAGAGAACAGGTGCACAGTACTGTTCCTCTTGCATTCTTGAGAGGGATCTAATTTCTGTGTATATAGCCCACATTACACTTGCTTTGTCTTGTATGTTAATTGCATCTTCATTGGCTTAGTATTTCCTAAATGTTTAACAAGAACACAAATATTCCTGATAAGATTTCCTATAGTAGGCCAGCTGTATAGTAAGCTGTCCACTGTGATGTTCATTGTTTTGAAGATTCATTGAACAACCACCACTCTAACCATCCTCATTGTTGGGCACTCCAAGACATACCTGGTTTTCGAAACCCAAGTTCCTCTAAGCACAGCCTCCCAGGTATGTAATTGAACTTGGTGCCAAAGTACTTTTGTTCTCATTTCTGTTACTACCTACTGTCACTTTTCCTCCCATGCCATTATTGTACTATTATGCAAGGAACCTCAGAGCCCCCATTTGTTCATTAAAGAGGCAACTGCAGCTAAAAATCACTGTTAAAATCTTACTACTTCATAGAGTAACTCTTAGGAAAATATTTCTTCCTTCTGAGTCTGTGTAATTATACCTCCCCCAACCTGCCATCGTGTGTTGAAATCCTGACATGAATCATGGGTAGCTCTCTGAGAACAGTGAAGTCCAGAGAAAGGCATCTCATCTCTCTGGAAAGCAAACATTATGTGGCCTCTGGTAGCTTTTTTCGTGTAAGAATACTGACTTTCTGGAGTAATGAGTATATATCAGTTATTGTACATGATTGCTTTGTGAAACGTGCAAATGATATCACCTAAGCAGCCTTGTTTGATTTATTTTCTCTGGTTTGTACTGTTATTAAAAGCATATTGTATTATAGAGCTATCCAGATATTTTAAATATAAAGATGTATTGTTTCCATAATATAGTTGTATGGAATATATTTAGGTAATAGATGTATTACTTGGAAAATTCTGCTTTGACAAACTGACAAAGTCTAAATTAATGAGCAAATGTTGTATCCCAGTGAGCAGTAATTCAATGGAACATCCCAAGAGGAGGATAAGGACACTTAAAATGGAAATCATTCTCCAGCGATATACAGTTTGGACTTGTTCAACTGCTGAATATATACTACCAATACCCCAGCTCTCCCCAACTCAAAATTCTTACGTTCAAGCTCTGAAGAGTTGAATTTATAACTAATTTTAAAAGAGAAGTTTTTTTTTTTTTGTGGTTTTAGTTTGGGAGTAATCATTCATTTACAAAATGCATTGTGGTTTATGTGAACAGACCAGCCTGGCATTACAGTTGGCCTCTCCTTGAGGTGGGCACAACCTGGCAGTGTTGCCAGGGATGGCTATGTGAGTGCCATCAGGGTGTAGTCATGCCTCCTGCATTTCGCTACCCGAGTTTAGTATAACAGTGCAGATTCCACGTTCCTGTTCCAATATTCTCTGAGAAGTGCCTGATGATGTTAATGTACTTAACAGACACAAGAACAATCTTTGCTATAATTGTATAAAGCCATAAATGTACATAAATTATGTTTAAATGGCTTGGTGTCTTTTCTAATTATGCAGAATAAGCTTTTATTAGGATTTGTGTGTGTGTGTGTGTGTGTGTGTGTGTGTGTGTGTGTGTGTGTGTGTGCAGCTATTAAATACTCAAGTCTTGTCAGCTACAGTGTCATGGTTGGTTCAAATTTGGTCTTTTCTTGGGAGGAAAGGGGGAGCAGCCTCACTGGGACCAAACCATAGCGCCCTGAGATGGGGAACAAGTACAATCCCTGATAACAAACAATCCTGGAGTACTTTATCTTTGGAATGTCTGAAAACTACATTAGGTTCAGTAATTACTAGGCATATTCTATTTTATGTCAGAATAGACTCTGCTAAAGATTAAAAACACCTTGAGGGCAAGTTAGGAGGGTCTGACTAGGAGGTCACAGAGCAGATACGGAGGATGGAGTGGCAGAACCCCGTGGCTAAGGTCAAAAGTGCTCCTCTGCTTGCACACCTTGCTGAAGTGCACACTTGGCTGAAGGAGGAGGGTTAGCCTTCCTTTAAGTGGCTGTAGATGGGAAGTTTATGTTTGCTCTTTTCAGAAGCTATCTGAGGAATGAGCCAGTATTAAGGTGGTTAAAATGCATTTTAAAATCAGTGTGAAGCCTAGTTTCACCTTACTTCTGAGTTTCTGACTAGACAAGTGAATGAGCTGGAGAAGCAAGGAAGATTATTCTCTTAATCTGTGTAGACACTTGCAGGTTCATCTTGCTTTCAGAGTATTTTAAAATTTACCGACTTTTGGAAGTGGAAACCCTTTCTTTAAAAGACACGATAGCCAGAAGCCCAATGTATAGAGCAGATGAAAGCATCTACCCCCATCCCCTGGGGCTCATGCACAGTTCAGGGTGAAAACTGCAGATCTCGTCCAAATGAAGAAAATCCCCTAGATTATACCCCAGAACTCTAACCAGTTAGCCTTTCATAACTCCGCACATACACAAAGCTGCACATCTAATGTCATTACTTGAGGCCAGATTGCAAGTTTTACATGAACTGATAAGCAACATAGAGCAGGAGAGTTTCCCTGGGAGACCTCGTAGGAGGAGCTCAGTGTTAGACTCTGTAAGGGGAGAGGCCTCTTTCCTTGGACAGTTATCTGGGCCCTTGCTGTGACCAGAGCTGACAGCAGAATCAGGATGTGTACCTAGGCTTGTTTCTTGACCTGT
The DNA here is from genome assembly GCA_004027715.1 of Plecturocebus donacophilus. Taxonomy (NCBI): domain Eukaryota; kingdom Metazoa; phylum Chordata; class Mammalia; order Primates; family Pitheciidae; genus Plecturocebus; species Plecturocebus donacophilus. Next base: position 15,151 of record PVKP010009818.1, on the reverse strand, counting down.
GAATTGGCCACACTGGAAGACTTTGCCTTGGCTATTGTTTCTCCATGTTTCAGGTGACCCATAGCAATGGCACCACACTAGTTGGTGGGGTTGGGTAAGGCAGGTGGAGGGCTGTTCCACTGGATATGCCATGCTTAAGTGGCAGCCTCTGAAGCAGACATCATCATGTGCACATCAAACCTCAGATCATCTGGTGCTGCTCATTCTGGGACACCACTAGGTATATTCTAGGTATGAAGGGATATTCGTGGTAGGTTTCCTTGTTATATTTTGTTGTTTTGGTGTAACAGTTGCTCTGGTGAGAAATAGTTTAAACATACCACTTAAATTTATTGAGAAAATTATTGGGAAAAAGATTGGGGTACAAGTCTGCTTGTTAAATCATGGACTCTAGGGTGTTTTTTAGTTTAAGTAACTGGAAAATGAAATTTCTGGTGGACTGGAAAGGGAGGTAGCTGTATGCAGGGATAAAGGAGAACAGTAACTGGGTGATGGTGGGAAATACATCAGGAAACCAGACGTGAAATGGAGCCAGAGGCCTTGGGAGGAAGCTATGGAGTGTCATGGGAGCATCTGGAAGTTAAGAACTTTTGAAGGCAACGGGGAAAGGGGCTTCCTGGGCAAGTGCCCAGCTTTGGCAATGTGGAGGAGGGAACTCTGTACTGAGAAGGCATTCACCTGTTACAAGAAGAGTAAAGCAGTTGAGGCCAGCCTTTCTTGCTTGACTGGTGGCAGGACACTTTCCTGCCTCCATATTTCCACAAACTCCAAGGCTGAAGGAACTCCAAGGCTGAAGTGACTGTCGTGTCACTTTGGGGAAATATGACACGAGAAACGTACTAATGGCAAGAAATTTACATCTTTCAGGAAGAATGAGATTTCCTGAAGAGATCTCATTTACATCCTTCAGGAAGAAGGTCGCTTGCTCTTCGTCTTTTATATATTAACTTCTGTGAGCTTAAATCCCCGAACAAGCAACTTTCAGAAAGAACGCCTACAAAAACACATTGCAGATGGCCGCATAGGAGTCCTTCTGGGTTCTTGTAGTTGCTGGAGTTTCTGCAAACATACTTGGCTTGTACTAAAATCGCTGCCCAAGTCGGATGACCTTAGTTGAGGTAGCTGCTTAGAATAAGGCTCACAGTGGGCCATTTTGAGCCAGATTTTTCTCCCCTAATGAATTGGGATAGACAGGAGGTCTGTTTGCACTTCAGCAGTTGGTCCCAGAATAAGCCAGAGATGCCCAATTCTTAGTCTATGCTGGTGTCAGGGACGCTTGGAGTCCTTGCAGAGTGGTAACCTCTGATGGCTTAGGCAGAAATTTCCCCACAGGTAAATTGAGGATACCTTCTGTTACCTGCCTCAGGTTTGATGGGAGATTAGAGGGATGAGGTCATGTCTGCGAATGGTTTCCTGTGGCAGGGAGAAAGCCTGCAGAGCGGAGTGGTGTCATCTTAGGTAATAGTAGGCCTTGGGATGTTTCCTTAGTGGGGTGCCTGACAGCATCTCCTTGCAGAATAAGTGAGAGAACTATTTGGTTCATCCCCAGTGTTTTTCTGTTTTTTGTTGTTTTTGTTTTTGTTTTTTTTTTTTTTTTTGAGATGGAGTCTCCCTCTGTCACCCAGGCTGGAATGCAGTGGTGCGATCTCCGCTCACTGCAGCCATCACCTCCCGGGTTCGAGCGATTATCTGCCTTCTGAGTAGCTGGGACTACAGGCATGCACCACCATGCCCAGCCATTTTTTGTATTTTTAGTAGAGATGGGGTTTTGCCATGTTGGCCAGGCTGGTCTTGAACTCCTGGCCTCAAGCAATATGCCTGCCTTGGCCTCCCAAAGTGCTGGGATTACAGGCGTGAGTCACTGTACCCGGCCCCCAATGTTTTTCTGCATTCCTATTTGCTGTGTTTTGTTTCTTAAGCAGAAGAGTGTAGACAGTTTACAGACCCATTTCCAAGAGTAAGTAGGCCTATCTTTATCTTCAGCAACTCTAAAGTGTTATTGATAGTCAAACTGTAAACCTATATCCACCTAATACAAACTAGTATTGATATTTTTCCCCAAGAAGTTCCCCAACATGGACCCGTACTAAAAAAATTTACAGACATGCGCTTTCTTGACCCTGACCTCACTCCAGTCTAGAATAGACTCTGTGGGACTCCATCTGTAAGATAGGGAGAGAGGAGAGGAGAGGAAAATCCTAAGGTCGATAGGGTCACAGTGGTGTGTGCTGGAGCCCAGTCACCTAGTCCACAAAAATGGATTGTTAAACTTGGAGAAATGTTGTTAGCCAATTTTAAATACCTCCATTATCAACAAGTTAGATAAACTATTTTTTTTTTTTTTTTGAGACAGAGTTTTGCTCGTGTTCCCGGGGCTGGAGTGCAATGGTGCAATCTCGGCTCACTGCAACCTCTGCTTCCTGAGTTCAAGCAATTCTCCTACCTCAGCCTCCTGAGTAGCTGGGACTACAGGCGTGTGCCACCACACCCGGCTAATTTTTGTATTTTTAGTAGAGACAGGGTTTCACCATGTTGACCAGGATGGTCTCGATCTCTTGACCTCTGATCCACCTGCCTTGGCCTCCCAAAGTGCTGGGATTTTTGGCATGAGCCACCACGCCCGGCCCTAGATAAACTATTGTATTTAAAAACAAAGATAGTAAATCCTCCAAACTCCTCGCTTTGCAATTGTTGTACTCATGTTAGTCTTGTCCACCATGGAGGTTGTTGGCAGCCACTATGTTGCATGGTGGGGATGCTGCGTAACGTTTGCTACTGTAACTGATCAAGCTCACTGCTTGAAAGCCAGGCTCAAGAGACGAGGGTTAGTGGGAGGAAAAGCAGGATTAACTGGAGAGCCAGCAAACAGAGAAGACGGTGAGCTAGCCTTTTAAAGTACCGTCTTAAGTCAGTACAAATTTTAGGCTCTTTTTATGTTAAGGACAGAAGGAAGAAGAGGGATTGAGATCAAGAGGTAACAGATGACCACAGACGTCTGGGTGCCAGCAAGGGTTCAAGGAACTTCTTTATCCTAAGTCAGGTCACAATGCTCCTATAAATCTTTAACAAAAGCATAGTTGTTTACATACATCTCCTTTAATCCCAGAGTGAGTTTTTAAAACTACGTGATTGCTGTTTTTGCATATTAATAGTACTCTAAAATTATCCTTGCCTATGTGCAGGAAAGGGTAAGGGCCACTCAAACCAAAATGGAATTAGTTATGTTAGTTTTTTTTCTGTTTCGCTGTTACACTGCTGCTGTGCTGTCACTAAGCAGGGTTTCAGCTTCACTAATATAATTTGGGTGAGACTAAGAAATAGTTTAACAGTTAAATCGTATCAGTTAAATTTATTGAGGAAAAAAGTGGATTGGGATACAAGTCCATTAGTTAAGTCCTGGTTGAATGGCTACCATATGTTGGTTACAGATAAATGTTCACCAAAAAAATCAGTGAAAGAATTCTGTGAGAATCAGTTGACCTAATATAATTTACAATAAAGAGTATTGCGTATTTTATTTGCAAATCATTACTCATCTTTTATATCAGTAAATTCTTAATTTGTGTACATATACAGGCACACATTATTTCCCCACAGATCAGGTGGTTAAACATTGGCCAGCACACCACTGACTGGTCGTATGAAGGCATTATAGGACTCATGATTTTGGTGATAGAATAACAGGCAGAATGGGAGTAAGGGAAAGAGAGAATAGGAGGTTGAGGGAGGGTTTGGGGTGAGGTCATGACGTCAGGTGTCTGAGAACTGTGAGGTCCAGGGCCCTAGAGTAGAAGAGGTTAGGGATGATAGGGCCTCAAGATTGAATGTAGCTTGCAAATTAGATTTCAGAGCTAATCAAGGGACTTGGGGTGGAGGGGAGTCACATTTAATGCCAGTGCCTTTAATTTGGGGACAAATGTGAAGGGAGTAGCGGCTAGATGTCAGTGACTGGGAAGGGCACACCGCGGGTTAGGCTGATGCCCTAAGTGTGGACACAGGGCTTTTAATGTGTGTGCAAGAGTTTGATTCTGGAGTTGGAAAAGGAATGCAAAGGATGCCAGTTCCTCTTTTGAGACTCATTTTTGATGGGAGGAATTATACTTGCTTACTGGGGTTACTGTGGAAATTAAATAACCTGAGTTAACTCCCTATGATAGTACTTGGCATATAGAAAGGGCTCACAAAATAAGAGCAATCAAATATTCTAGTTTGCTTAGGAAAAGGTGTCATCCCAGCACAATTACGATAAGTTCCTGTTGTTACTCAAAGTGTTCAGGTTTGGGTGATTAATTATATGTTCACCCTATCAACTAATGACTGCTTTTTTTAAAAAATTTATTTTTATTTTTATTTTTTAAAGATGGGGTTTCACCATATTGGTCAGGCTGGTCTCGAACTCCCGAGACCTCAGGTGATCCTCTCACCTCAGCCTTCTAAAATGCTGGGATTACAGGCGTGAGCCACCGCACCCAGCCATGACTGCTTTTTAATTACTTCCTGGAACCCTCACGTCACAGTGGACATACCAAGAGCACCCAGTTGGTGAGAAACTCAGAGGCCCCCTGCAAGAATCTATCACAGGCTGGAGGGTTATTCTTCTAAAGGAATGTTAGCCTCGTGTCTCAGCAAACAGTTTAATCTACGACACATACTACCATCCACATGTTTGTGTGCCTCCATCGCCCCATTCAAATGTTGCAAATGATGAAATCCTAACCCCCCATGGTGATGGTGTTAGGAGGTGGGGCCTTTGGGAGGTGATTAGGTCTTGAGAGTGGAGCCCTCCTGAATGAGATTAGTACCCTCACAAAAGAAACCCAAAAGAGATACCTAGCTCTAGGCACCTCTAGCTAGAAAGTGCCATCTGTGAACCAAGAAAGGGAGGGGCCTTGGTCTTGGATTTCCAAGCCTCCAACACAGAGAAATTTCTGTTGTTTCTAAGTCACCTGGATTGTGGTATTTCAATATAGCAGCCTGAATGTGCTCAGACGGCATGCAAGATCCTTCCCAACCAACCTTTGCCTTTGCATCTCCGCAATATGCACCAGTCACAGTCCATTGCCTTTTATGCTTGCAGACGTTTTGCATGCTGGAAGGTCTGTTTACCTGGACTATCTTTATCCTCCCCTCCTTTTTATTTTAAAATCAAAATCCAGCTCAAAGCCTTCACCTACCATTCACGTCCACCCCAACCCCTAGTATCAGAGTAGCTACACAGGCGATGAACTGGAAGCATTCAAGACTTCTTTCCAAGATTCAGCCTTATGGCTGTGTTTAGCTCTGGCTAAATACTAACAATTCTCCTGAGGCAGCTCTGTAGCCATCCTACCAAAAAGTTTAGAGGCAGGCCTGCCTGACTTTGGGTCATCAACAGCCTCCCACTGAGCCCGAAGCAACTGGCCAATGTACTTGACCACTGGACACAGCCAAAGACATTCTTCTTTAGTGAGCCAGCCCACATCTGCCAACATTCCACCAAATTAAAAGCAGACCAAGAAGCCCCAAATATTTTGACAAGTCTGGAGCTGCTATTATTTCAACCAAGGCAAGTACAAAGGCGAGAAAGGTATGGGCGATGATGGAATGTCTAAAAGGGGTCATTGACTGCCCTCAAGCCAGCCATCTCCAGGGCTGCAGAATCCTCTTTACATATAAATTTTTCTCTGGGTTCCAGGGACAGAGTCAGCCCTTTCACTTAGCTCCTACTTCCAAAATCACTGCTAGCAAGACTGAAGTGCCAGTTTCTCTACTTTCCCCTGGAAATGGTTGCATGTCAATAGACATAGCTAGCATGTGCTCATCTTGGGACAGTTATAGCCTCTGAGCTTTTTTTTTTTTTTTTTTTAACAAGGCAACTGGCCATCCTTAATTAAATAGGTACCTGATTTGTTTTCACACCACCTCACCTGAGAAGGACATAGCACTGTTATTTGTAGTTTTTGCCTCTGTTGTGTGATGGGGGTATCTCCCTCTCTCCCCAGCCTAATGGGATTGGATAAAATATGTGAATTTCATGTATTTTTTTTTTTTGAGATGGGGTTTCACCATGTTGGTCAGGCTGGTCTCTAACTCCTGATCTCAAGTGATCTGCCCACCTCTGCCTCCCAAAGTGCTGGGATTACAGGTGTGAGCCACCATGCCTGGCCTCAGGTTCTGACTTAAAAAAAAAAATTAATTTGAAACATTTGAAATATTCAAATATTTTTGAAATATTTTGAAATTAAATATTATTTTGAAAAGAAGATAATTCTTCTTTGCAAGACAGAAAAGTTTTATTTCACCACACCTACCAAACAATGCCTTGGTGAAAAGGGGGACCTCCTGAGGTCAGGAAATTCTATTTTGAAATAATTGGGAAGTTGTGATAAAACATACCCTGAGTTGGTAGGGAACGGTGGCCCACGCCTGTAATCCCAGCACTTTGGGAGGCCAAGACAGGTAGATCACTTGAGGTCAGGAGTTTGAGACCAGCCTGGCCAACATGGTGAAACCTTGTCTCTACCAAAAATAAAAAAATTAGCCAGGCATGGTGGTGAGCGCCTGTAATCCTAGCTACTTGGGAGGCTGAGGCAGGAGAATTGCTTGAACCTGAGGGGTGGAGGTTGCAGTGAGCTGAGATCGCACCACTGCACTCCAGCCTGGGTGATGGAGTGCGACCCCATCTTAAAAAAAACAAAAAAAACCCCAAAACCCCAAAAAACTCTGAATAGAAAACTTCATTTGTACTTGTAAACACATCTTCTGAGACTCAAAAGTTCTTAGAGCCCTATGAGCTATATTTAAAATTAATATTATGTGTATGTTTCTAGTTCCCCTCTGACTCCTTTTTTCTGTCTTCAATAATTGGTATTCCATTAAAAACATGGCTATAATTTTCAAAACCCTGGATAGGGCTGGCTGGAAGCATTTAACAGCTGTATGGAATCTCATCTAACCATCATGTGCCTTTTTTTGGAAACAACAATCTGAGCAATTGTTCTTGTCTTTTGTAAGAAAATCACATGACTAAAAAAAAAATAGATGACTAGCAATACTGTTGTCACTCAGTTACTGGCAGGAGTAGGGAGAGAGAGGAAGACATAGGAAAAATGCTTTCTAGATCCCTCAGCCACACCAATCTGCAAACCTTTCTGGAGTAAATAATTTCCTTTGTCATTTCTGGATAACTAAAAAAAGACTTCAGAATGTTTCCAGGCCTGGGCATTCTATCATGTAATACTTCCAGCATTTGAGTTACCTTTCCTTGCTCAAAGAGTTGGCTCAGAACTCAGCCATGTTCCTTGTTGCTGGATCTGAGTGTTGGGGAGACTGCTATGAATTGAATGAATGAAAATTCAGTCTTTGTTATGGACAATAATGGCCCCTCTGGGGTTAGAAGACATTTGAATCAGCTTCCAAAGGTGCTGGTTTGACTTTGATAAAGATTCTGAAACCAAGCTGCCCTCTGCCTCAAATGTATCATCCAGAAAGAGAGCTGCATGAAGGCTTACCCCTGACAGGGAGGTGCCTGTCACCTTGTAGACTGTAGAGAATAGAGGCCTCATAAAAGAAATGTTTGGAAGCAGCAAGGCTGGATATTGACCAGCATAAAGCAAGTGTTGGAATAGATTGTTTCTCTGCAAAATAAGGTGATTTTTTTTCCACGGCACTTCTAAGACTTGTAGAAGAAAAACTATGATTAAGAAAAGTGGATGGATTATTAGGAAAGGCTTTTTATTCAAAAGGTTTTGTGATTTTAATAGCGCTTTGCACTTAAAATACTTTCCATCCAAGGATACCAACCACTTCTGCCAACGCTAATTCCTCAGCCTCCCTTTGAATTAAAAAGAGCAGAGCAAACCCATTCGCTGTGGACCACGGAGGAGTGAAAAATGAGGTTGGGGGGAAGGGGGTGGATTTTAGTTACCCAAGAGCCTGAGGGAACCTGTTGTAAGGGAACCTCAGAGAGTTCAGAGAGGATTTCTCAAAGTGTAAGCTACTAATCATTGGCAACAGAATTACTTGGGAAGATTTGTAAAAAATACAAATTCTAGAATCTCTGAGACCTATAGAAGCAGAAGCAGAAAAGCAGAATCTTGGATCAGTGGGTGTGATGGTATTTTAATTATTCCAAGAAGAAGAAATCTGTATTTTAATTATTTCAAGTGATTTTTATGAACACTGAAATTTGAGAACTGCCCTTAGACTACAGAAATATGGTAACACTTTCTGCCATTCATTCATTCATTCCCTCATTCGTTCAATAATTGCATTTACCTACTGAGTATCCGCTGTGTACCAGGCCCTATGCAAGATGCTAAGGACATCATATTTCATGATAGGGACCCACGCTCTGTCTTTCCCTGTGAGACTTGCAGCTTTCTGCTGCTTTTGAGTATGTAGTGAGGGTTATAGCAGAGAGATGTCATGAAGTATTCTGTAAAAATAGGCTCCTTGGATCAAATAAATACTGGGCTGATAGCTGGCCTTGCAACTGAAAATTCCATCATTCATCAGAGGCTTTTCCCTGCCTAACCTGTTGTGGGTGCCGCTTAAATGAGTTGGACGCCTGGTGTTCTGCTCTGGGTGCTGACACCTCTGGGCCTGCTTCAGCCTCTCCTCTGGTCTTGCCAGCCACCAGGATCCATCCCTGAATAACACTGTGGAGTGGCATTGAAGCCATTTGAGCCAAATGGCAGACCTGGAAACCAGTGTATTTGATCGCCACATGGCTGAGCTAAATGCATCCAGGTCTGAGGAAAATAACAACCCAGCCCACGCGGAGGGTCTGTTTTCCATTGGAAATGGGTCTCTCTTTTCTTAAAGCTATGAAAGAGAAGCAGCTCCTCTTGCAAGGTCTTTCAGGGAACATAAGCTACACCCAGTTGTTGGTGCTGAGATGAGTTTCCTATACTCCAGGCTGGGGGGGACACTGCCTTGCTCCAGGACAGCTCCAGGGCGACTTCCAAACCCTGGGTGAGGGAGCAGCAGCCAGGGTCGGAGCCGCCCTGGGGCCAGGCCAGACAGTCCAGGACGATAACACTTTGACACTTCATTTGGGTGGTGTCCTCAGGCTGAGCTCTGTTCCATGCTACGTAACACTGAGGAGCACTTGAAGGTGGATACCTGGATTTTTTCTATCTTGTTTGTAAAGTGTCTCCCAAAGTGGACATAAATCAATCTCTGTTGCAAAAAGAATCAAGGATCATATCCAATACAATGTGACCTTTCCTGATGCCTCAGGGACGTCATGAGGACCATGTGTTGGTGGGGCAGAGTTGGTATTCAGTGATGTCCTCAGGGCTGTGGGTCTGCCTGTTGTTGGACCCTATCCTACCCCCTCCCTTCCCTTCTCTCTCTCCTCCCTCCCCCTCCTTCCCTCCCTTTCTTCCTTCCTTCCTCT
>PVKP010009817.1:0-66814 GCA_004027715.1 Plecturocebus donacophilus | reverse complement strand
ACCTGGAACAACTAGACTTAACAAATATTTACAGAACTCTCCTCCCACAAATCCACAAAACATACATTTTTCTCAGCATCACATTATACCTATTTTAAAAGTGACCACATAATTGGAAGTAAATCACTCCTCAGCAATTGCATAGCATTTCACAGGTTTAAATAAAATATTGGTTGTCTGCTTATTTGTTATTTTCATCTCCTATTCCTTCCTGTCTCCATTGTTAAGCATAATTATTGGCATAAAAGAGGTTTTTAATACCCATTTTTAGACTGTATTCTAGCCTGGGCAATAAAACAAGAATCCCATTCTGTCTCCCTCTTTCTCTTCCTCTTTCTTTCTCTCTTTCATTCTTTTTTTTTCTTTCTTTCTTTTGCTGTTTCTTTCTCTCTCCTTTTCTAAAATCTCTTCCTCTTTCTTTCTCTCTTTTATTCTTTTTATATAAAAAAAAATCTTAAAACTACTTGCCTAAAAAACTGGCAAAACTGTTACAAATACATGTGGATTTAGGCTGGGTGTGGTGGCTCACACCTATAATCCTAGCACTGTGAGAAGTTGAGGAGGGCAGATTGCTTGAGCCCAGGAGTTCAAGACCAGCCTGGGCAACATGGTGAGACTCTGTCTCTACTAAAAATACAAAAGGGAGATGGGTGTGGTGGTGGGCACCTGTAATCCCAGGTGCTCCGGAGGCTGAGATGTGAGGATCACCCGAGCCCAGGTGGTTGAGGCTACAGTGAGCCATGATTGTGCCATTGCACTCCAGCCTGGGTGACAGAGTAAGACCTTGTCTCAAACAGCAACAAAAACAAAAACCCACAAATACATGTGGAGTAAAAAAAAAAAAAAAAAAAAAAAAAAAAAAAAAAAAAAAAAAAAAAAAAAAAAAAAAGCAGCATTTCAAAATGCTTTAGTTGACTTACCTAAGTAAAGCCAAAAATCATCAAATATTCCATGGTACACAAAGATCTAAAATGCAGAAAATATAAAGCACAAAAATATTTTTTGCATGAACACATTAACATATTGCTACGTTCTGGATTTTGCTGACTTACAAACAGGCACCAAAGAAAGTTTCAGGTGTATCCCTATCCTTGAAAACTCAATCAGAGTGTTTTGGAATCTCAGGCACAAGTCTAATGTATGACTTGTATATAAAAAGGACAAGTTGTCCTTAATACTTGAAGATTAAGTAGCTAGACTAGTGCATGCTTTGCCTATAGCCCTCCCCATGCTGATGAGATACTATTACACTGTTCACCTCTATGACTTCATTTGGTAGGATTCCATCTTAGTCAGTTTGGGCCAGTATAACAAAGTAGCATTAACTGGATGGCTTAAAGACAATTTATTTCTCACAGCTCCATGGGCTAAAAGTCCAAGATCAGAGTGCCCATGGAGGGTTCTGGTGAGGGCTCTTTTCCAGACCTACTTCTTGTATCCTCATATGGCAGAAAGGGAGTGAGCTAGCTCTCTGGACTTTTCTTATATGGCACTAATTTTATCCCTAAGAGTTCCACCTCCCAAAGACCCCATCTCTAAAACCCATCACATTGGGAATTAGGTTTCAACATATGAACAGGAAGGGAAATACACATCCATAACTAGCCCTATTTTTGCCTTTGGCTCCACTTCTGCCTAATGAGATTAAATGATACTTTTTTTCTTAAATGTAGATATTTTTTCCCTAAAACTGTTGTGTATCACCATCCTGTTTTGAGCTAAAGATCAAATATTTCCCGATTTCTTCTACCTTTAACATAAACTATACCACAAATGTAAACAAATTATTTCCCCACCACAATGGCTTTAAAAAGTAGAATAAATACTGAACAGTCAAGATACCGCTTAAAGTTAAATTATTTTTTTGTTTGTTTTTTTGAGACAGGGCCTTGCTCTGTTGTCCAGGCTGGAGTGCAGTGGCACGATCATGGCTCACTGCAGCCTCAACTTCCCGGGCTCAAGCAATCCCCAACCTCAGCATCCCAAGTAGCCAGGACTACAGACTTATACTACCATGCCAGTCTAATTTTTAAATTTAAATTTTTAGTAAAGACAAGGTGATATGGTTTGGGTTTGTCCCCACTTAAGTCTCATCTTGAATCGTAGCTCCTAGAATTCCCATGTGTGGTGGGATGTAACCGGTAGGAGAGAATTAAATCATTGGGGCAGTTTCCCCACACTGTTCTCGTGGTAGTGAACAAGTCTCATGAGATCTGATGATTTTATAAGGGGTTTTCACTTGTCTCTCATTTGTTTTGTCGGCCACCACCTAAGACATCTTTGACCTTCTGCCATGATTGTGTGGTCTCCCCCGCTTCACTTTAATGGAACTCTGAGTCCATCAAACCTCTTTTTCTTGGCTGGGCATGGTGGCTCATGCCTCTAATCCAGGCACTTTTGAGAGTCCGAGGCGGGTGGATCACCTGAGGTTGGGCATGGAGAGACCCCATCTCTACTAAAAATACAAAATTAGCTGGGCATGGTGATGCATGCTTGTGATCCCAGCTACTTGGGAGGCTGAGGCAGGAGAATTGCTTGAACCTGGAAGGTGGAGGTTGTGAGACTGCACCATTGCACTGCAGCCTGGGCAACAAGAGTGAAACTCCATCTAAAAAAAAACAAGAACAAAACAAAATAAAAAACCCTCTTTTTCTTTATACATTACCCACTCTTGGGTATGTCTTTATCAGCAGCATGAGAATGGACTAATACATAAGGGCTGATCTCAAACTCCTGACCTCAAGGAATCTTCCTGCCTTGGCATCCTGATATTGGGATTACAGTCATGAACTACCTCGCCTGGCGTACGTTAAATTCTTGAATACAGCGACTGAATAAAGATAGGATATCCATAATTTGGATTCTTTTTTTTTTTTTTTTTTTTTTTGAGACAGAGTCTTGCTCTGTCACCCAGGCTGGAATGCAGTGGCGTGATCTTGGCTCACTGCAACCTCTGCCTCCCAGGTTCAAGCTATTCTCTTGCCTCAGCCTCCTGAGTAGCTGGGATTACAGGCATGTGCCACCACAACTGGCTATTTTTTGTATTTTTAATAGAGACAGCATTTCACCATGTTGGTCAGGCTGGTCTCGAACTCTTGACCTTGTGATCTGCCCATCTCGGCCTCCCAAAGTGCTAGGATTACAGGCGTGAGCCACTGTGCCCAGCCTAATTTGGACTCTTAAACATAAACCAACTCTTCAAAGCCTTTGCATCATCTAATCAGTGTTGCCTCAAGTTTTTGACCAAGTATCTCAGTTTGCTAGGGCTGCCGGAAAGTATCACAAACTGGATCCTTTAAACAAGACATTTATTGCCTCACAGTTCTAGAGGCTAGAAGTCCAAGATCAAGGTGTCAGCAGGATTGATCCCTTCTGAGGGATGTGAGGAGAATCTGTCCCAGGACCTTCCCCTAGCTTCTGACAGTTTGCTGGCTACCTTTGGAGTTCCTTGGCTTATAAAAGCATTGCCCCAATGTCTGCCTTCACCTTCAAAAGCCATAGGCATTCTTCCTGTTTGTGTGTCTGTGTTCAAATTTCCTGTTTTTGGAAGGACATTAGTCATACTGGATTAGGGATTGGGGGTCCACCCTATTGCTTCTTCTTTTTGTTTGAGATAGAGTCTTGCTCTGTCTCCTAGGCTGAAGTGCAGTGGGATGATCTTGGCTCACTGTAACCTCCACCTCCTGGGTTCAAGTGATTCTCCCGCGTCAGCCTCCTGAATAGCTGGGATTACAGGTGCCCACTATCACACCTGGGTAATTTTTGTATTTTTAGTAGAGATGGGGTTTCGCTGTGTTAGCCAGGCTGGTCTTGAACTCCTGACCTCAGGTGATCTGCCCACCTCGGCCTCCCAAATTGCTGGGATTACAGGTGTGAGCCATGATGCCAGGCCTAATTTTTGTATTTTTAGTAGAGACGGGGATTCCCCCTGTTGCCCAGGTAGGTCTTGAACTCCTGACCTCAGGTGATCTGTCCACCTTGGCTTCCCAAAGTGCTGGGATTACAGGCATGAACCACCACGCCTGGCCTCTTATTGCTTCTTAACTGGACCCCATTAACTATTACATCTGCAATGGTCTTATTTCCAAATAAGGTCACAGTTTGAGATAATGGAAGGTAGGACTTAAGAATTTTTGAGGTACACAATTTAACCTGCAATACACCATATTATGTGTATATTTATTTATTTATAAATTATTTAGATCCAGCACTATAATAACAATTATACACATTGTAAGTCCTATACAATTTGAAATTTTAAAGTTGAGACAAAAGTAACTACGCATAGAAGCAGTTTGTTTTCTGAACCCTTATAGATTGTTTTGCACACTCCTGGATTACACACATCTCATCAATCTCAAGAATAAAATCAAGCTCTTTGGCTTGACAACCTTCCACAGTCTGCCCTGTTTTCTTCCCAGCCTCATCTCCTGTCATTTCCAACATTTACAGCATTCCAACCAGTCACAACTTTTGCAGTTTCCCATGTGTGCTGGGCTCTTTCTTCATTCAACAACTCTATGCTTGCTGTCTCCTACTTCTGGAATGCCCTCATTCTCTTTGCTTCCTGTGAACACATGGTAAACTCCAATCACCTTCTGAAACTTGGCTTAAATGCTGTCTCCCCTGGGGAGACTTCACTGACTGTTCTAGGCAGTATGAGGCCTTTTGTCAGTGCCCAGGGCACCTTCATCATATCTTCATTATTGCAAATTTCTGTTTACATCTATGATGTCAGGTTGAACTGATAGCTGGCCTACAGAAACAATGCAATTTCAGGTGGTTCCACTTAACATTCCCTAGACAACAAGTCCACTGAGAGCAGGGACTGTGTTTTATTCATTTTATATTTCCAGTCACTAAAATGGGGTTTGGCATATAGTAAATGCTTTATACAGGCTTTCTGAAATTAAGGAAAAGTCTACTCTAACACCAGAAACAGTCTACTTTCAGATTTTCCTTTTCGAGAATGGGGTACTAACTTGATCTCTTCTATAACAATAATTATTAACTATTACTTAAATTTTCTTGTGGCTTTATTTAGCTTAACATTATTTTAAATGATTCCTCCCTCTCTTTGTTTGCTTCTGTATATGTGGTAAGATATCTTCAAAAACTACATTCTTTTCCTTTTTTTTTTTTTTTGTTTGTTTTTATCTGGTGACTAGGGTTTTGCCATGTCGCCCAGGTTGGGGTCAAGAGATCCTCTTGCTTCAGCCTGTGGGGTAGCTGGGAATATAAATGTTTGCCACTCTGCCTGGCCTTATTTTTTAAAAAATACAGAACAATAAGAAAGAAGGTATCGAAGTACTGTTTTGTCACCAATACCAAAGTATTTCACAATTTTACTGTCTTACTTTCAAAACGTTTTAATGCTTTCAGATGAGAATTACAAGTAGTCATTAGTAGGAATATAAATAGGAAAGTTAAAGAGATTAGTTGTGTAAAATGAATGTGACGTTTAAAATTCTGATAATTATTTAGTAACAGCAAAGGTAAATCTAATTCCCAAATTTCAAGTTTCCCTAATACTATTTAGTTTGAAGAAAAGCTGTGATAACGGCAACCGTGTTTAAGTATTACATGGATAGTTAAAAGGCAAATTGGTCTTGCATGACACGTGGAACTGGCCAGCTAAAGTTAGAAAGCAGTACCTGGTGAAGTCTGTGAGCAATTAGCAGGAAGTGAAAATGGTTACGTGAACATTTTTCACTCTTCCTCGGTAAAGCTCTTAAGTTAACAAAACGTATTAACTTACTCTTCAGCATGCGAAGGTAGTCAAGAGCAACACTTTACACAATCTGGCTCTCACCCATTTTAGAGACCCCTCTCCTTTTATTGCATTTCATGTCCCTTATCCTTGAACCACAATGAACTTCTCACAAAGAATACCACACTGAATGTGTCATTACTCTCCGTCTTTTCCCAAGTGCTTGTTCTTCAGCCTGGAAAGTCTTTCCCCATCTTCTTTGCCTACTAATCTCATTATATTATTAATTATATTGTCACACAGTGCTGGGCACATTGTAGATAGTTAATACTGTTTTATTGTTGTCAGTAATAAATGAGATCACAGTCTTGAACAACAGATTATTTAGAAACATATTTTGTGATTAAAGTTAACTCCATGAGGACAGAAACCACATCTGCTTTGTCTCTGGCTATATTCTAGCACTTAGCCTAGTGCCTGGCAACAGGTAGGTGTAAGTATTTACTGACTAACACTTAACATATGTGGGAAATAAGAAAACGGAGATTTTTTTTTTTTTTTTGAGATGGAGTCTTGCACTGCCACCCGGGCTGTAGTGCAATGGCGTGATCCTAGCTCACTGAAACCTCCACCTCCCGGGTTCACGCGATTCTCCTGCCTCAGCCTCCTGAGTAGCTGGGGTTATAGGTGCACACCACCACACCCAGCTAATTTTTTTATTTTTTTGTATTTTTACTACAGATGGGGTTTCACTATGTTGGCCAGGCTGGTCTTGAACTCCTGACCTCGTGATCCACCCACCTCAGCCTCCCAAAGTGTTAGGATTACAGGTGTGAGCCACCACGCCCGGCCAAAAGCAGACTATTTAATAATCACTTTACAATAAACTGAAGAAATGAATCCATAAATGGATGGTAAAGGAAGAACCTCTAGCATAAGTGGTAGTACACCAAGGAATAAAGAAACTGTAGAAAATAATGTCATTGAGTAGCAAAAGCAAGCAAACAAAACACATACAAAAAACTATTAAAATGTTACTATAAACATAACAGATTACGGCGGAGAGAGGTAATATATATGTAAACATGATTTATGCTTTCAACTGTCATAAGTGGTCAAAGACATTGGTCTGCTGATAGAAATAAAAGTAACACTACTTTTCACATTTGCAAAAAAAAAAAAAATCATTTCCCACTAATATATTTGGGTTTTTCTGTTTGACATCTCAATTTGGAACATTAAAAATGGTATTTAGGCCGGGTGCCATGGCTCACGCCTGTAATCACAGCACTTTTGGAGGCTAAGGCAGGCGAATCACTGGAGGTCAGGAGTTTGAGACCAGCCTGCCCAACATGTGAAACCCCGTCTCTACAAAAACTACAAAAATAGGCCAGGTATGGTAGCACGTGACTATAGTCCCAGCTACTCAGGAAGCTGAGACACGAGCATTGCTTGAACCCAGGAGGCAGAGGTTGCAGTGTGCTGAGATAGTGCCACTGCACTCCAGCCTGGGTGACAGAGCGAGGCCCTGTCTCAAAAAAAAGGTGTTTGATCCCCAAACATTTATTCATTTACAAACAACCTATATTATATTGTATGTCTGCAGTTTATATTGGTGCTGCATTATTTTAGGCTTCTTTCCCTATAATCATTGAATTACTTCACTTGGCATCATCATCAAACAACTTTATTTTTTTGAGCCAGAGTCTTGCTCTTCCACCGAGGCTAAAGTGCAGTGGTGCAATCTCAGCTCACTACAACCTCCGCCCCCAGAGTTCAAGTGAGTCTCCTGCCTCGGCCTCCCAAGTAGATGGGATTACAGGTGCATGCCATCACGCCTGGCTAATTTTTGTATTTTTAGTAGAGACAAGGTTTCACCAAGTTGGCCAGGCTGGTCTTGAACTCCTGACCTCAAGTAACCCACTCACCTTGGCCTTCCAAAGTGCTAGGATTACAGGCTACTGAGCCCAGCCCATCAAACAACTTTTAAGAGAAACTGTGTGCCTCTAGGATCTATGCCACATACTGACAGTTCACTGTAAGGAAGCCAAAGTAACTGGGTGTCCAGACTATTCACACATTTGACCCAGATAAAGGTGATGAGTAAGGCATACTGGCAGTATTTGTTAGCTCAGATGGCCAGATTAAGATTTCAGGACAAACCCCACCTAATGTTAAAAGAACTTTACAACTAGAAGGGATACTACCTTTACCTTGCATTTGCACTTGTCCATCTATGTTGTTAAAGTTGGGTTTGGCATACCTTTACTTCAGGTTTCAGGCCTTGATATTCAGGATTTCCTTGGATCTGATTTGTACCTCCTCATTCTACACTTTCACTAGCAGAAAACTCCCAGTGACATTAGAACTTAGTATTTTCCACCCACTGAAATCAAATACAGGGATTACATAGGGAAAAGATTAGGATTAAAATCCTTCAAATAGGCATTCCATGTCAAGAGACTTATTGGTTTAGCTTTAAACATTAACTTAAAAAGTGGTTATTTCCTTGCTGGGTCTTTAGCCGTTTTAATCATTCATCTATTTTTAAACTACTAATACAGAAGTAGTTATTAACTTGAGGGGAATCAAGAAGAGTCCAGCACTTGAATCTGAGGCAAAATATTTTTTAGGATATCATCATACTGTTACCTCAAGGCACTGTACATAAATCACACAGACAAGCTTTTCAAAGCAGAATCTGCAAAATTCAAATAATGAAATGATAACTTTGTGACAGTCACAGTTGTGTAATTTGTTGGCTGTACTGGCATGTGCAGTATTTCTACAAAACTGCACTCTTCAGGGTTCAGTTATCAGGAACCCACTCCTGTAAAAATTAATCTACTCCTGAATAATGGCATTAATCCTTTCATGAGAGCAGAGCCCTCATAACCTAATAACCTTTAAAAGTCCCAACTTTCAACACTGTTGCATTAGGGTTTAAGTCGCTAACCCATGAACTCTGGGGGACACACAACTTTCAGGGACACATTCAAACCTATTCTTTTCTATGAGATAAAAGCGCTGGCATCTACTAGCACCCTAACAAACACTGCATCTTTTTTGAATGTCTATTTTCTGAATATAAAACTTTAATTAACTTAAACATCTAAAGAGGCTTTTATTTAATATTTTGATGCTTTAGATTTCTGCTTCCTCCTGCAAAATAGGATGTATTAGAAAAAAAAAACTGGTGTAGAGTCAGAATAAACATGGAATTCCAGCTCAGTTTTGAAAAATGCTTTGGAAAACTTTGTAGAGTTGGGATGATGCAAAACACACACAAACATGAGGCATATACAAGGCACTCAGTAAACACTGTCCTCTTCTCCACAAGTGGTCTGACAGTGTGGCTGAAACTATGAAGCCAAGAATGGTTATTCTGGAGGTTATTCCCTGTTCAAACAGAAACTAAAGGATAGTGAAGAAAATTAACAAATTGGGTACAGGGCTGTATTTATAATTCAGACATTCTATGAGTCTGTCATTTTTCTTTACACTTCTTTGCCACACGTAGGCTTTGAAGTGTGGATAAATACACTTTACTCTGTACCTACCAGTTCTTACCTAAAACAGCTTCCTCTTCCTGGAGAATTGACTAGACCACAAACCTTTTTTTTTTTTTAAACAATCACAAAACTTAAGCTTTTCTTTTCAGAGATTTATATCATTGAATAAGGCTCCTGGTACACATTTTATAGATCTCCTATCCCTTTCTTAAAATAGGAATCAAAATGAGCTGATGTTCTTCCGTATGAAAATTCTGGCAGCATAATTAACCCCAGGAGAGACATTTATGGATAGTTTCTATTTACTCTATTAGGCCCCTTTTACTCTTTCTACCTTCTGCTTCCTGCTGTGTGGTTGCTAATGACTCTTGAGTGAAGCCTTTAAGCAGTGGCTGATCCCTCACCTACAATTTTCAACTTTATTTTTCCCCAGTTTGCTCTTCTTAAGTACATATTCAAACTGAAAAGAAGACTGTGGTTGAGCAAGTGGTTAGGCCATATTTGTTGTAAGACAAATTTCTGGTTAAGAGGTGAGAATTTGGCTGGGCATGGTGGCTGATGCCTGTAATCCCAGCACTCTGGGAGGCCAAAGCAGGTGGATCGATCACTTGAGGCCAGGAGTTCAAGACCAGCCTGGCCAACATGGTGAAACCCCATCTCTACTAAAAATACAAAAATTAGCCCGGTGTGGTGGTGCACACCTGTAATTCCAGCTACTTGGGATGGGAGGCTGAGGTGGGAGAATCACTTGAACCCAGGAGGCAGGGGCTGCAGAAAGCTGAAACTGCACCTCTGCATTCCAGCCTGGGTAACAGAGTAAGACTTGGTCTCAAAAAAAAAAAAGAGTTGAGAATTCAATTTACCTGAATTACTTGAAATGTTAAATAAACAAAATATGAGCTGAAAGCTTACGATTTTCATAGTTACTGCCCCTCCTCACCTTCTCCAAGTTTTAGGAAAGAGAGAAAGGGGCTTCCTCTCCTCTTCATCCAGAAGCTTCCCCTGAAAGCCTCATCCAAAGACTTTTCCTGACATCTTATTGCCATCCCTAAGACAAAAAAGGATAAGCAATTTTTTTTCCCCTTAGCTACTTTGCAATCTCAATGAATTAAGGGATCAGGTAATAAGGGAGAAGGGGTAAACAGATACTTGGCAGGAAATAAGCAGTCTCTGCCACAGATATGTTGAGTTTGAAGTGCTGACATATGTGTGGAAGATGTGGAGCAGTTAGGTCACAAACACAGAGAAGCAGTCAGGTTTAGAGATATAAACTGGAGAGTCATTAACAGAAGAACAATTTATTGAACACATAGATTAGCCGGGCGTGGTAGCAGGCGCCTGTAATCCCAGGGAGGCTGAGGCAGGAGAATCCCTTGAACCTGGGAGGCAGAGGTTGCAGTGAGCTGAGATTGAGCCACTGTACTCCAGCCTGGGGGACACAGCAAGACTGTCTCAAAAAAAAAAAAAAAAAAAAAAAAAAGCTAAATTAAAACCAAAATTCATAGCCAGCAAACTATGACCTACAGGCCAAATCCATCCTGTCTCCAATTTCCATAAAGTTGTAGTGGAACACAGCCATGCCCATTCGTTTATATCTTGTTTATGGCTGCATTTGTGCTATTAGCAGCAGTCGCCACAGAGACCACAAAGCCTAAAATATTTACTGTCTGGGTGTTTATAGAAAAAGTTTGCTGACTCCTGTACAAGAGTATGAACTACACTAGAACTGACAGCATGAAAGTTGAAAAGGTCAGGTTTTCTTAAAGCAGAGTACCAGCCTTTACAACTGGCCAGTGATTGATTCAAATGAGAAAGACACATAAAGATGAGCAGGTCAATGTGGTGAAGGTAGAGCTTTGAGATGTTTATGCCATAAGGGCAGAAGAAATGTCTTTAAGGTTAGTACATGGCTGCATAAAGTACAAGGGCCAAATAGAGAAGATAACTGCTTTCTTCATACTAGAGGGTCAGGAATCTGGACAAGGCTGGAGGATAGTACATGTGTAGAGTGCAAATACAGTTCAGCTCAGAAAGGCAGGAGGAAGTAATGTGCAGAGAAACCAGATTCTAGGTAGAACAGAGGACAGCTCTAAGCACTGCTATCACACATTTGTTATGGCTGGAATTGAATACATTTGATTAGCAGCTATCCATCAATGGACAAAGGCAGGGTTGTGAATTAAAAGAAACGAAACTCTCAAAACTACCTTAACAAAACGAAGCCACTCTTTTCTAGATCAGAAGTCAGACTGCTAGTTTGTGGGTTATATCTAACTGACAGATGTTTTGTTTGGCTTGTGTGGTGTTTTAGGAAATTCCCATTAAAAAAATATATATTTAGCAAGTAGGACCACTATTTCCATAAGGGAATGATCAGCAAGAGCTGAGAAGCACAAATGTATATTGTAGAAAACGCATTATATTCCCAGTTTTCTATAGTCCCCTCTACTTTCTATGATCTCACACTCAACCTAACTCTTTTTACCTATTGCTATGGTTTCAATGTATCCCCTCCAAAACTCAGGTGTTGAAACTTAATGGCCAATGTAATGGTATTAAGATGTGGGGTTTTTAAGAGGTGTTTAGGCCAGAAGGGTTGCTCTCTTGTGAACGAGGTTTATGTGCTTACAAGAGGCTTCATGGGCAGCTGGATCGCTTGAGCCCAGGAGTTTGCGACCAGCCTGGGTAACACAGTGAGACCCCATCTCTAAGAAAAATAAACAAAAATTAGCTGGGAGTTGTGGCGAGTGCCTTGTAGTCTTAGCTACTCAGGAGGCTGAGGTGGTAGATCACTTTAGCCCAGGATGTCAGGGCTACAGTTGCACCACTGTGCTCCAGCCGGGGGACAGACCAAGATTCTGTCTCAAAATAAATAAGATAAAAGAGGCCTCATGAAGCCTTCAGCCTGCTTACTTTCTGCCTTCTACCATGTGAAGCCAAAGTGTTCCTCTCCTCAGGAGGATGTGGCCCATACCAAATAAATGAACCTGCCAGTGCTGCGATCTTGAACTCCCAGCCCCAAGAATTGTGAGAAAATAAATTGCTGTTCTTTATAAAAGATCCAGTTTTGGCCAAGCATGCTGGCTCACGCCTGTAATCCTAGCACTTTGTGAGGCTGTGGTGGTCAGATTATTTGAGCCCAGGAGTGTGAGACTAGCCTGGGCAATGACATGGTGAAACCCTGTCTCTACAAAAATACAAAAATTAGCTGGGTGTGGTGGTGCATGCCCTAGTCCCAGTTACTCGGGAGGCTGAGGTCGGGTGAATGTTTGAGCCTGGGAGGTCAAGGCTGCAGTGAGCTGTGAACCTGCCACTGCACTCTAGCCTGGGGCACAGAGCTGATACTTGACCTCAAAAACAACAAAAACAAAAAAAAGGTGGAGAAGCAGGGTATAGGGTAGGTAGGGTAGTATGCTTTTGGTAGAGCTGTTATAGAGAATGAAATGGAAAGGGAGGCCAGAGATAACCAGTGAGTCAACAACACCAACAACCAAAAAGCTAAAAGGAATGGAGATGCGAAAAGGCACTTCATGTTCAACAGGTCCAAGGTCCAAGAGTACCTGAAACTTGTCACTCTTCCAGTGTTTGTTGGCTCAAGGAATGGTACCACTGTCCAAGTTTTGGTGGTTAGAAATATAGAAGGCATTCATGATATCTACCTTCCCGATGTTCGTTATCTAAATCTTCACACAGGCAACAGCCACAGGAAAAAGCATGTCAAGTAGAGGGAACCACATATCCAATGCTCCTATGTTGAAAGAAAACATGGTGCATTCCAGAGAGTAAAGACCTGTTAGTTCAAAATAGAACAAGGGGCTAGATCATGAAGGGTCTTACAGGACACATTAAAGATTTTGTTCTTTGTCCTGAGAGCAATGAAAGCCATTGACTTAAGGTCTGAAGCAAGGTAAGAGAGATGATCAGATCTATGTTTTTTGTTTTGAGACAGTCTCACTCTGTCGCCCAGGCTGGAGTGTAGTGTCGTGATCTCAGCTTGCAGCAACCTCTGTTTCCCAGATTCAAGGGATTCTCACACCTCAGCCTCCTGGGCCTACAAGTGCATGCCACCACACCCAGCTAATTTTTTGTATTTTTAGTAGAGATGAGGTTTCACCACGTTGGCCAGGCTGATCTCAAACTCCCAACCTCAGGTGATCTGCCCGCCTCAGCCTCCCAAAATGCTGGGATTACAGGCATGAGCCACTGTGCCCCACCAAGGTTTTGACAAGAGCTTTCTAGCTGTAGAATGGAAAATCTATAGAGATTATAAAGAGATTATGCCAAAATAAATTGGTGATATGGTAGAAAAATCTCTCAGTTAAACACTGACAGAAATAATCTAGTTGAAAGGAAATGGCTGATTATACAGGAGAGAAAATAGATAGTTGAGCATGTTTTATAACAGACCAGTACTGTCTTTAGACCTGGGTAAGGGGTCTCTGTTTACTTGGCCCTCCTTTTGCTGTAAAGGACAAGGAGTCCATGAGGTCAGGGGCCACCCCTGCCTGGAATTTGCGCTTCTCTTTTAGACTGACTAGATCTTAGGGCAGAGCTGCTGATTGTACATCACCATTTGCAGGGGGTGGGGGATGTGGACATATGCCTGGATGTGTTGGGTGCATGTATGACCCCTTTCAGTGTGGCAGGTGAAGAAGTTGGGGATGGGAGGATGGGGGGAGGATGGAAGGAGAATGGGGTCAGTCTGGGGACTCTGACAACTCTAAATTCAAACATGGACTTCCGGATCACATGAAAGCAGATCTGTCCAGATAGTAGAATACAATGATGTAACGTAATGCCAGGAGTAACAAATGCATGCAGACGAGGGTATAGCTTAACTGGGCCCTTAAGAAGTCAGACATGCGTGCTAGAGATCAGAGAATGAATGGTGCAAGTTTCCAGGCACGACATAAATGTATGTTAGAGACACTTTTCCAGAACAGGAGGGTTAACAATTAAAAAATGAATTTAATTGTAATAGTTTCAGTGTGATTTTGAAAAGCTTCTTGAATGTGGCATAACTTGAGTGTGGAAGGGACCTTAGTGATTATGTAATCAAATTTACTCACTTAACAGGTAAGAAAACAGAGGTCCTGACAAGTGAAGCAGTCTAAGGTCACAAAACTAGTGCGTTAACAGATGAGTTCCAGCCAAATCAGTCTACTGTCACCAATGCTACTTTTCTTGAAGACATCTGCTGCTAGTCAATTCCAATTAGAAACTTTTCACTGTTACATATTAAATACTTTTACTTTAAAAATTTTGAGGCACCTAAAAATAAGTCCATAAACCAATATTAAATGTTGACTCCAAAACATTCCTTTTTTTTGAGATGGAGTCTCACTTTGTCACCCAGGCTGGAGTGCAGCGGCGCGATCTCAGCTCAGTGCAACCTCCTGCGGTCACAGCGATTCTCTTGCCTCAGCCTCCCGAGTAGCCGGGACTGCGGGCATGCACCACAACACCCGGCTAATTTTTTTGCATTTTTAGTAGAGACAGGGTTTCACCATGTTGGTCAGGCTGGTTTCAAAATCCAGACCTCAGGTGAGCCATTCCCCACAGCCTCCCAAAGTGCTGGGATTACAGGTGTGAGCCACAGCACCTGGCAAAAAAAAAAAAAAAAAAAATCTTAAAAGGAGTAACAAATTCATTTCTGAGTCTTAGGACTTGCATCCTCTCACTGGTCATCTCTGGACTTCACTACTTTTATTTTTCCATGTATTTCTTTGGCTTTCTGATTTCATGTGAGATCTAAGAGTTAAATTAGAATCATGTTCTTTGCTGTGGTTACAACTGTAATCCATCTCCTTACATTCCTTATCTTCTAAGCTAAAATCCATCTCCCCAAATTGCTTATCTTCGAAGCAAAAATCAAAGCACATGGTTACAAAACATCAAAAACGCAGTGTGCTTACTAAATGCCAAAATACAGAAACCTAACAAAAATTCTTGCTTTTGAAACATCTATAAATAATTGCCAACGAATTTTTCTTGGCAAGTCTGTTATAATAATTATAATAAAATTTAAATCTTAAGGCAGGGCATGGTGGCTCACGCCTGTAATCCCAGCACTTTGGGAAGCCGAGGCGGGCGGATCACCTGAGGTCAGGAGTTTGGGTCCAGCCTGGCCAACATGGTGAAACCTCAACTCTAGTAAAAATACAAAAATTAGCCAGGCATGGTGTCGGGCGCCTGTAGTCCCTGTTACTCAGGAGGCTGAGACAGGAGAAATGCTTGAATCGGGAGGAGGAGGTTGCAGTAAGCCAAGATCGCTCCACTGCACTCCAGCGTGGATGACAGAGCGAAACTCTGTCTCAATAAATAAATAAAGAAAAATTAAAATCTTAAGGGTCTAGTCACAACAGTTCAAAAAGTATCTAAACCCAGGGAGACTCTTACCTTCAAGCTCGGAAGTAATCCCAAAGTTCTAGACTTGCCAGAAGCTATCTCCCACAAGGGATTAGAGCACATGATCTAGCAATAGTAACATACCTTGTCACCACACCAAATGATTTTGAGTACCTCCCATCAATCGACTACCGACTAACAAAAGGAAGGACCTGATTTCCGTCATATTTTTCTCTTCTGAACTGAGCATCCCTGAAATCCAGCTTTCTGAAAGCGCAGATGCTGGGTGAGAGGCACCCCAGGAAAAATGGAAAGGAAAGTGGTACAAGTTAAGTCTTCGTGGCAGCAGAGGTGATCGCTACCGCGGCCACGTCAGATCTGGGGGTCCGGGGCGAGAGTTCCTCCCTGCGATTCGCGGGGCACCCGAGTTCACGCTGGCGACAGTGTAAAGTCCTCCCCACGCAGTGCTCCACCACTAGCCGCACCCCGCTGAGCTCTGACCTCCAAAGAGGGTCCGTTTGGCAATCCCGCCCCTTCGTCTGATGTTTGTGCCATTGATTGGCTCTTACGTGGATCCCTCAGCGTGGCTCGCCCAATGAAGGTCTCGGCCGGTGGCCCGACCGCTCCGCCCCTTCCCTACCCCTCGCGGAGGGCCCGCCCCCTGCCCCGCGCCGGCGAGCGGAGGAGAGTAAATACAACAGGAGCGCAAAATGGCGGAACCACAGAGCCCCGTTCACGGTGTCGCTGCCGCCGCCCCCACCGCCACCGTCTCGGAGAAAGAACCGTTCGGCAAGCTGCAGCCTTCCTCACGGGACCCTCCGGGTCCTCTGTCCACCAAGAAGGTCCGGACTGAGGAGAAGAAGGCACCGCGGAGAGTGAACGGAGAAGGGGCCAGCGGCGGGAACAGCAGGCAGCTGCAGCCGCCTGCTGCACCTTCGCCTCAGAGCTATGGCAGCCCAGCGTCTTGGAGCTTTGCCGCTCTGTCTGCTGCTCCCTCCCCATCCTCTTCTCGGAGCAGTTTCTCTTTCTCCGCTGGCACGGCAGTTCCCTCAGCCTCTGCTTCCTTGTCTCAGCCGGTGCCGCGCAAACTGCTGGTCCCTCCTACGCTGCTGCACGCTCAGCCTCACCATCTCCTCCTGCCCGCCGCCGCCGCCTCGGCCAACGCCAAGTCTCGCAGACCTAAGGAGAAGCGGGAGAAGGAGAAGAGGAGGCACGGGCTCAGCGGGGCCGGAGAGGCCGGCGGGACCGCCCGGGAGGAGAACGGGGAGGTGAAGCCGCTGCCGCGAGGTGGGTGCCGGGCGGGGAGGGGGAGGGGAGGCGCCGCGGATCCCCGCCGCCCCCTGGCGCCCGCGGGGCCCGGGAAGGGGAGTGCGGCGGACGCGTGCGCCAGCCTGGACCGGGTGGGAGGCGTTCGGTTTTCGGCAGAGGATTTTGCAGTTCCCAAGGGGACAGGAAATGGAGCCTGTAATTTCGGTTGCAGGGAGGGGGATGGCCGATACTTTTATTATGTGTGTCGTTTCTTCCTCCCAGTTAGTGCGCTGCAGGATTTGTAAAAATCGATCTTGAGGACTCCCCTATGTGTGTTTGGCTAGGGAGGGAGATGGAGGGAACGGGATGGGGGAAGGGTTTGGTCTTGTAAAAGATGCTTGATTGATTGATAGACCATTTAAACGTGGTCGCGGGAATTCGTATTTGTGACACAGCCTTCAACTCCAGATAATCCTGTCAGAAAAGGGGTGTGGAGGGCACTGGCGTCAGCTGGAAGTTACCAGAGGCCTGAGCGTTTCATCCCTATTAGGGAAATGAGGTAGCGTGCAGGGCCCGAAGTGCGCTATTTCGTAAGGTACCCTCCCTGCACCCTACTCTCCGCTGCGTATTCTTAAGTGTTTTGAGTGGTCCTATTTGAAATACCACCCTTCAGAAATAATTTTCAGCCATATTCTTCTTTCCCTGCAGCAAATGATAAAACCAGGAGCTTTGACGGTTTGTGCCTACATCAAGCGGCTGCAGAATGAGCATTAGAAAAAGGCAAAATCCTTAAGCCTTTTTGTCAAACAGGATCAGTTTTGTTTTTAAAACAAAACTAGGCTAGTCGTATAATTTTTCAGATAGTGTTTCTTTAAAACAGGTGTTTCTACCACTTCAGCTACGGATACACAATGATCTGACAATAGTGCAACATGCAGACTGGTTGAAAATCAAATCTTTATGTGATCGCAAGCTTAAAGCGCATAACCTTTATTATAAATGTGCATTGCTACACAGTGTGGTCAAATAAACTTTTTGTTTTTTAGAAAAAAATGAAATGTCAAGCAGTTTTAGGATTGCTGATCTAACAGTAGCTTAGATCATGAAAAATTCTGTTAGAATGGTTTGTTTTCACAACTTAAAACATGCTGCATATGCATGTAGCAATAGTGCCGTTTCTTCTTGATGTTTTTTGCCTGTAGCAAAGCTTTGACATCTAAGCATAGCCATCAGGGACTCTAGTGCAATATAAAGATCTCTTGGCTTTTGGGAGTGTTGCTTGTAGGAAAGTGACTTTGAGGATGGGATTTTTGGTACTTTTATTCAGGAATTTTAGGTGGTTCGTATTTTAAAACTATTTTGTCTTAACGATTTTATGTAAAATTTAGGGTATAAGTGCCTGGAAGGCCGTCCATATGCAGCTTGGTATCATCAGTACTATTCGTGGTGTGTAAACTGTACATTTGCTTCAAGTTCTCTGAAAGAGGAAGTGAAAATGAATGTTATATAGTTGAGAAATTGAATAGCTGAGAAGAAATAAGTAAGCATTCTTTAACAATTCTGACTTAAAATGTGGAGTACACAAATGGTCCTTGAAGAGAAATTTTTTCAGTTACATTTAGAATCCTTCTTTTGAGGGTTAACGCTAATATTATTAATCCTGAATATTAACAGTGATAGCTTTTACATTAAGATTTGGGAATGATCTTTTCCCATGACCTGTGTGGGTTTTTTGGAGTAGTGACAAGATACCAGCACTACTGGAAGATTTTCATTTTTTCAGATAGGAATGCTATCTCATTGAGGAAAAACTATCAGAGAAAAAGATTGCTCTTCAGTGTCTTGGTGGTAAATTTAATGGTGAAAATTTTTCCCTTGTAACTTGGAGAATACTTATGTCTTTCTAAAGTTTAGATTTAACTGAATTTGAGGTTCAGTTTTTAACCAATTAAGATTCTTAAATAGTGGTATTAACAAGTGGTACAGCAAGAATACATACATGCCTTTATTATAGATGTAACTGCAAATATGAAAGTCCTAATTTGTAATACAATGCTAATTTTTCTGTGCTTTTTGTAAAAATCTTAGTGAATGGGTGACCAAGTGTCTGTTTAGGTATATACCTCTTTTTAGTGTTGCTCTAAGTTGACTGGGCATAGTTCAGAAACCCCTCAATTATCGACAGCTGGCTGCTTGAACAGCCTAAGCCAAAACCAAAAGTTAGCAATAAAGACACCTAAACAAGGAAAAGAAATTCTCCCTCAACAAAACAAAGCTGAACCACACACACCCGAATGACCTAGCCTGTACCCCAACTTGATTAAACAATTAAACTCCTGTATTTATTTATAATAGGACTTTTTAAAAAGTCCAAAGTCAGAACTGCTTTATTTTTACATTAGTGACCATTCTAACAATGTATTTGGTTTAAATGAAAGTGTTATATGAAAGGACCTAGCAGGGCCTTTAGTAAATGTTATTTGAGTCTGAAGCAAAGTTAATAATTTTTTTAACCCTATAACTAATTAAAAGATGGGTGAATCCTGATAGAGGAAAGACCATTGACAGATTTGAAAGTTAAGTATGGTGAACAAGAGAATTACGAAAGTATACTAGTATAGGCCCATTTTGTACCAGGGCTTGATGCCTTATACACCCACAGACTCTAAGGCCATCTAGTCATAATGCTGTACCTGACTTACATGATAGCTTGATTCACCAAGTAAAAGTTAAATTTCTATAAAAGGAAAACTGTAAAAGATTTTAGATTTTTAAAACCAGAATATAACCTGATTTTAGTGCTTATAGAGGTAATTTACTGAAGAATTAACAATCAATTTTCCTGTAAGACTGAATAAATTATGGAATTGGTAAGTGTAGAAAGTAAAAGTGGACATACACTGAGGGTACCCAAAATTGAGAATTATTTTATGGCAAACAACACAACAAATACTTCGTTAGATATCAATGTGCCTTCACCAACTCCAGTAACCAGTAAAATCTGTATAGACTTTTTAACTTCTGTTAGTATTGTTGCTTTGTATTTGTTAACTTATTTTTTTCCTTAAAATGACCCTGTGAAGTATTTCAAGACAAAACCAAACATTTCCCTGAATTTTTGCGTTGAAAGTGTAGTTGCAGAATTTAACTGTGATGAAAATAGTAGCTTTTCTTAGAATCAAATAATTTAAGGTATATATATATGAGTGATTTCAAAGGGATGGGTGTCTGAAGATGTTTCTAAATATACTCTCCTCCAGTATTGTTACTGTACAATTTTAGGTTAAATTCGTATCTAGAGTTTTTATCATATGACTAAATATTTGTCTCTGCTGAGGGAATAATTTACTATGATTTTATTTTCTTGTGTAATCTTTTGTTTTTCATGTCTCATTTTTTTTTGTTTGCTTAGTTTTCTCTGGCAAGGTCTTTCTGAACCCTACAGCAGCTCCATGAAATGCTTCTCAGTACAATTTTCCACATGGGCAAATCTATCAGATAAACTTACCTGTTCCATTTGTTCCTGTAGACATCCCTTTTGGGGCTGGGTGCTGTCGCCCATACCTGTAATCCCAGCACTTGGGAGGCTGAGGTGGGCGGATCACCTGAGTTCAGGAGTTCGAGACCAGCCTGGCCAACAAGGTGAAATCCTGTCTCTACTAAAGATGTAAAAAATTAGCTGGGCATGGTGGCATGTGCCTGTAGTCCCAGCTACTCAGGAGGCTGAGGCAGGAGAATCGCTTGAACCCAGGAGGTGGAGGTTGCAGTGAGCCAAGATTGTGTCACTGCACTCCAGCCTGTGTGACAGAGAGAGACTCTGGCTCAAAAACAACAGCAGCAACAAACCAAGACATCCGTTCTGTAGCTGTCCTTACTGCTTCAGTCTGGGTTTCTTCTTTAGGCCTGCTGCATAGCTGTCACCTTGGGACTTTACTTAGATGACATTCTGGGAATTTTTAAAACTTGTGTTGTATTTTGTTTTTCCGGATCTCATGCCTTCGTTTTGGTTTCCTCCTTCATTTTGGTTTCCTCTGCTACTAGTACTACGTAAGGGTTCATGGGAAGTATATGTTTTTTGAATTTTATTTTTATGCTTTTACTTGACTGGCAGTTGAGAGATTTCTTCGTTGGAAATAATTTTCCCTCAAAAGTTTGAAGGTAGTGCTCCAGTATTGCCTGGTTCTCAAAGTAGTTGTTAAGAAGGCTGATCTCCAAAAAGTTGTCTCTTCTGCTATCTGGGGGATTTCAGTCCTTTCACTGAATTTTATAAATTATATATTTTTTCTTTTTCTTCACATCTCAGTCTTCTGAACTTTCGTTGAGTTTTATTTTATTTTGTGAGATAGAGTTTCGCTCTCGTTGCTCAGGCTGGAGAGCAATGGCACAATCTCGGCTCACCGCAACCTCTGTCTTCCGAGTGCAAGCGATTCTGCTGCCTCAGCCTCCTGAGTAGCTAGGATTACAGGCATGTACCATCCCACCCCGCTAATTTTTGTATTTTTAGTAGAGGGGCGGTTTCTCCATGTTGGTCAGGCTGGTCTTGGACTCCTGACCTCAGGTGATCCACCTACCTCGGCCTCCCAAAGTGCTGGGATTACAGGTGTGAGCCACTATGCCCGGCCTATTTTATTTTATTTTATTTTATCTTATTTTTTTGAGACAGAGTCTTGCTCTATCGCTCAGGCTGGAGTGCAATGGCACAATCTCAGCCTGCTGTAGCCTCCGCCTCCCAGGTTCAAGCAGTTCTCCTGCCTCAGCCTCAGGAGTAGCTGGCTTTACAGGTAGGTGCCCACCATGCAAAGCTAATTTTTTGTATTTTTAGTAGAGACAGGTTTTTGCCATGTTGGCCAGGCTGGTCTCAAACTCCTGGCCTCAGATGATCTGCCCACCTCAGCCTCCCAAAGTGCTGGGATTGCAGGCATGAGGCACTGCGCCTGGGCTTCACTGAATTTTAAAGTTACAGCTTTTAATAAAAGATTTTAAGAGCTCTTGTTCTTTGTTTCAGTGTTACAGTATTTTGCTCCTTTTCCATGGGTACAACATTTTCTGTTAACCTCTTGAAGGATAGTAATTACAGCTTCTTTGCGGTGTTCTTCTGTTCCTCCTATTATTTTTGGTTCTTTTAACTTCTGTTATTTCTGTTTGATCTCTTTCTTTGGAGTTGGAAAGAAAGTTGGAGGCTTTGTTCAGATCTTTGTGATCATGAACGAGGTTAATGACTAATGGATTGCCATGTTTTTAATCTTCATTTCTTTTTTCTGGGTGATGGGTAAGAAGGCTTTCAGTTTCTTCAGATAGAGGTCCTTTATTTTTCCTATCTCTATTTGGGTGGAATGATGGAGAGAGGAAGGGAGTCTTAGTCACTTGGGCTGCTATAATAAAATACGATAGACTGGTGACTTAACAGAAATTAGTTGTTTTATAATTCTGATGGCTGGAAGCCTGAGATCAGCAGGCCATCATGGCCAGGTTTTGGTTAGGGCTCTTTTCCTGGTCTGCAGATGACTGTCTTCTACCTTTTGTATTCACATGACTTTTCCTATAATGGAAAGAAAAATCTCTTCCTTTTATAAAGCTACAAATTTTATTGGATTGGGACTGTGCCTTGTGACCTCATTTAATCTTAGTTACCTCCTAAAAGCCTTATATTCAGATACAGTCACATTGGGCATTAGGGCTTCAACATACGGATTTTGGGGAGGCACATTTCAGTCCGTAGCGAAGAGCTTGGCAGAGGTAGTGAGTTTGCATGACAGGGTTCTAGTGCTTCATGGGGGAAGAAAGCTACAAGTCTTGTCTTTCAGTTCATAAGTTTTCACCTAGTCTCCCTGTTTTCATACCAGCATTTCACTTCTCTTTCTGTGAGGGATCTCCCTCATCCTGGAGCCACTCTGATTCAGTTTTGCCGAGGACCATACCTCTCATGTTCCCTTAGGAGTGTGTGTTTCTGGGTATTCTGCCCTGTTTCCCAGCGCTCTCCAATTTCTGAGCTTTTCTGGGATATTGCAGGGTAAAGAGGATTGTTTGTCATTACCTCTCCCAGTATGCCAAGGCATTTACCATTCTGTCATCAGCCTTTTGTCTTTATACATTGTATTTCAGGTAATAGTTTCAGTATCTCCTAGTTATGTCAGAAGTGGGGTATGTGTTTTGTTGTCTCTTTTTTCCTACTGTTTGGGTATTTTTTTTTTTTTTTTGAGAAGTCTCACTCTTTTACCCAGGCTGGAGTGCAGTGGCATGATCTCGGCTCGCTGCAACCTCTGCCTCCCAGGTTCAAGTGATTCTCTTGCTCAGCTTCCCAAGTAGCTGGGATGATAGGTGTCCGCCACCATGCCCAGCTGATTTTTGTAGAGATGGGATTTCGCTATGTTGGCCAGGCTGATAATGAACCCCTGACCTCAGGTGATCTTCTGGCCTCAGCCTCCCAAAGTGCTGGGATTACAGGCATGTGCCACTTTGCCTGGCCTGTCTGGTATATTTTTAAGAGGCAGGGGTCTTGCTCTTTTGCCCAGGTTGGAATGCAGTGGTGCACTTATAGCTCACTGTAACCTTGAACTGCTGAGCTCAAAGGATCCTCCTGCTTCACCCTCCCCAGTAGCTAGGACTACAGGTGTGCTACCATGCCCCCATACACTTACTGTTTTTGAGTGATTTACATCTGTTATGAGATGATATTTTTCACAGGGTGATTGTTAGAATTATGCAAACATGGTATATTGTAGAACCTGGCATATTGTCAGGCCTTCATAAGGGATTCTAGTTCCTGACCTTTCTTTCATGCTTAACACATTGGGAGCATTTAATTTCACTGAATTCACAGATAAGTATAATTTGTCTAATTTTCCCATGGTGTCCTGGTTTCCGAGACCCCCTGATTTGTGTTAGAATGATCCATACTAACTTTTTGAATGAAGTTTATATTTCAGAAGTTTTAAGTTGATTATAATCTCATTAATTTTTCACCAATCTCAAGTGAATTAAACTTTTCAACTTATGAATAAACTACCTAAAATAGGATATTGAAAAATAATGATAAATTTTAACTTCAGAACATTTTCATTTTTGAGTATACATTCAACTTTATGTTGTATATTTTATTTTTTCTTGAATTATAGATCAAAAATTTTAACTTTTTAATCATAAAAATTTTAATTAATACAAAAGAAACCAGTTTACATTGAATTCTGGATGTACCCATTATGCTACTTCAACAATTTTTTTCACCTCCCACCCTCCACTTATTTATTTTTGGCTCTAGCATTTTAAAGCATATTCTAGACATAAATAATTTCATCAAGAAACAATTAGGACTGATTTTTTTTCCTCCGTTACATAACTAATAGTGCTTATAAGGTTTAAATTGTGGCCAGGCATGGTGGCTCATGCCTGTACTCCCAGCACTTTGGGAGGCTGAGGTAAATGGGTCACCTTAGATCAGGAGTTCGAGACCAGACTGGCCAACATGGTGTATTTTTGTACCAAAAATACAAAAATTAGCTGGGTGTAGTGGTGGGTGCCTGTAATCCCAGCCACTTGGGAGGCTGAGGCACGAGAATCACTTAAATCTGGGAGTCTTGCTTTGTCACCCAGGCTGGAGTGCAATGGCTTGATATTGGCTCACTGCAGCCTCTGCCTCCCAGGTTCCAGTGAACTCCTGACCCCAGGTGATCCGCCCACCTTGGCCTCCAAAGTGCTGGGATTACAGATGTGAGCCACCATGCCTGGCCTGTGATGGTTCATTTTTATATTTGCATTTAACTTGTAATCTGTGGGGTAATGTCTTGTGAATATCCAATTCCCTAACTATCTTTTACTTAATAACATTCTTTTTTTTTTTCCTTTTTTTTTCTGAGATGAAGTCTCACTTTGTCACCCAGGCTTGAGTGTACTGGTGTGATATTGGTTCATTGCAACCCCCACCTCCCAGGTTCAAGAGATTCTCCTGCCTCAGCCTCTTGAGTAGCTGGGACTATAGATGCATGACACCATGCCTGGCTAATTTTTGTATTTTTAGTAGAAACAGGGTTTCACCTCAAACTCCTGACCTCAGGTGATCCGCCTGCCTTAACCTCCCAAAGTGCTGGGATTACAGGCATGAACCACTGGGCCTGGCCTTAATGGCATTATATTGGCAATGATCTGAGCCTAACCATTTCATTGGGGGTGCCGAATGATTCCTAAATACAAAATGAATTATCTTAGGGGGTGGGGAATTCAGTATAAATTGCTACTTCTATGTCTAATTTAAAATTTGGCAATCTATTTTGACTTTGGGTACCAGAGTAAATATTTGTAAGTTTGTTGTTACCCATATGATCAAAATGTTATGGTAAACACTTTTATTGAACTCTTAATACACCATAGTTTGAATTTTGGAAGGCCACTTGCACAGCGCTTGTAGATAAAGATTGATTGTAGTAGTCCATTACAGTTGGTAATCTATTCCAATATTGGTAACATGGCCAAAAATAAAAAAAGCCCTGCCTGTTTTTAAATATAGCAAATGTATATTGATGATACTGTATAGAATTTAAAATTATAATCTCTATTCCATAATGTCCTCTATTGGCTAATATAAATTAACTGTATACCCATATGAATTCCCATTAAACTGGATTTTTTTTTTTTTTTTTGAGACTGAGTCTCACTCGGTCGCCCAGGCTGGAGTGCAGTGGCACGATCTCAGCTTATTGCAACCTCAGGCTCCCAGGTTCAAGTGATTCTCATGCCTCAGCCACCGAAGTAGCTGGAATTACAGGTGTGCGCCACGATGCCCAGCTAATTTTTGTATTTTTAGTAGAGACAGGGTTTTGCCATTCAAGACCAGGCTGGTCTTGAATGCCCGACCTCAAGTAATCCACCTGCCTTGGCTTTCCAAAGTCCTGGAATTACAGGCTTGAGCAACTGCATCTGGTCCTAGATTTTATGAAGTCCTTCAGAGCAGGTATTGTTTTAATGATCATTTATGACCTTTCTCTTACACTTAATGATTAATCTGAAGAAAAACATATAGTTTTTTCATTAAGAAATTAATTTTATCTACCATCTTCACATTGCATATTTAAGTAGCTACTTTTATTAACCTTTTTTATAGGAAGGGTATATATTTTCTGTAGATATTTAACTCAGAACCACTTTCACTGATTTGTCATTGAAGCAATATATGGAAAGCAAATGTCCTGGGATCATGTTCTGGTTGGATCACTGATTAATTTTATATCTTAAGGGAATAAATATTCAGTATTACTCAGTTTTCTCATTTGAGGATAATGAAAGTACCAAAATTTGTAAATTTTGTCAAGCACTTCTCTCTTTTTTAAGTTATAGACTAGCATCTATATCAAGCACTTTTGAAATAGGTCATAAGCTGATGCAGTGAATACTTGATCCATGAGCTGGGATATGAGCTCTTTGAGGATAGAAACAACAATAATAATAATATTAGCTAAAATTTATAGACCTGTACTCAGCACTTTACATACACTGTGGTTTTATATAATTTTCACAAGTCCTTTAAAGTTTAATTAGATATTAGCCTTTCATAAATAGTGTATGGAAGTTCAGAAAATTTATTTATTTAATTTTTTTTCCCCACTATCTCCAGTAATGGCTATAAGCAACAGAAAATTTAAATATAAAATAAGTAGTAAATCTAGGTTTCATATCTTTAGTCTGATTTCAGAGCTCCAGCTCTCAACTACTATGCAAACTTTGTTAATTTTGGTTTTAAATCTCCTTCATCGAGAATCATACCTAGTGTTGTGAGACTACCAAATGAATGAACTGGATTTTGGAGGAAGCGTATAGTTTAAGTAAGTGGAGATGATGGAGACAGGCTTATTTGGGGTAGGAGGGTGGGATGGTGTGAATAAGATTGTAGAGGCAGGAGGGTGTGTGTCATGTTCAGTGGTCATGTGAATAGAACCATTTGGCTGAGATTGATGCTTTTGTACAAAGTTGGAAGTTAAGATGGCCTGGCAGTTGAAAGTCTGCCACAGTGTGCCTTCTTTTTGCCAGAATGAGGAGTTCAGCGGGACACAGCCCTTTACTGTTGAATTTTTTTTCTCTCAAAGCTATCATTAGTTCATGAACATTATTTAAGGGGATATGCTTGATCTTCTTTTCATACAGAAGTTTTATGTTTTTATGTGCTCAAATTAATAATTCAATTTTTTGGCTTTTATTTCTCTTTCTCTCTCTCTTTTTTAAAATAGAGCTGTGGTCTTGCTGTATTGCCCAGGCTAATCTCAAACTCCTGGCCTCAAGCACTCCTCATGCCTTGGCCTCCCAGTGTTGGGATTATAGGTGTGAGCCACCTTACCTGGCTGTTCTGGCTTTTATTTTTTAGAAATGTTATTCCTACCTCTAGTTCATAAAAAATATTTTCTTAAATAGCCTATTAGTATTTTGTATGACATTATTGATTAAAATCTTTGCTCTATTTAGAATTTATTTGGACACAGAATTAGGAATCCAAAATAATTTTGTTCCAATAATTAGTTGTTTTAACATCATTTATTGAATAGTCCTTTTTTTCCACAAAGATGTAGAATGCTAACGTTTATCATACTAAAATCACATGTGTAGTTGGGTCTGTTTTAGATTTGCAGTTTTTTACATCTACCTTTATAAGTTTGTTTCTGCTCAGCTAACACCCTCATTACTCTATCTTTAGGGTAGATTTGATATCTATAGGACAAAAATCCCCATATTCTTACTGAGAATTTTCCTGGCTTTTTGAAGCATTAAACTTATTGAAGTATAATTTACATAAAATAGATTTGACCTTTTTAGGTATATAGTTTTGTTAGTTTTGATGAATGTATACAGTTGGTAGCCACCAGTAGAGTAATGACATAGCAGATTTTTATCACCTCAGAAAGTTCCCTCTTGCTACTCATTGCTCTCCCATCATCTCTAATTCAAGGGTGATCTGTTTTCTGTCTCAATAGTTTTGTCTTTTTCAGAATGTTGTATAAGTTGAATCATACACTAGCTTTTTCTGTCTACCTTTTTTACTTGTTATATTGCTTTTGAGATCCATCCTACAGTTGCATGAATTAGTTCATTTCTTTTTATTTCTGAGTAGTAATTCCTTTTGGGAAGATAGCTCAGTTTGTTGCTATAAGTTGGTGGACATTTAGATTGTTTCTAGTCTTTGAAGATTATGGGTAAGCCTGCCCTAAACATTCACATAGAGGTCTTGGAGTGGGCTGGGTGTGGTGACTCACGCCTGTAATCCTAGCACTTTGGGAGGCTGAGGCAGGCAGATCACTTGAGGTCAGGAGTTTTGAGACCAGCCTGGCCAGCATGGTGAAAACTCATCTGTACTAAAAATAAAAAAAATTAGTCGGGTGTGATGGCAAGTGCCTGTAATCTCAGCTACTTGGGAGGCTGAGGCATGAGAATCACGTGAACCTGGAAGGCGGAAGTTGCAGTGAGCCGAGATTGCACCACTGCACTCCCACCTGGGCAACAGAGTACGACTGTGTCTCAAAAAAAAAAAAAAAAAAATCTTGGAGTGGATATATGTTTTCGTTTTTCCTGGGTAAATACCTAGCAGTGGATTATTATTATTATTATTATTATTATTATTATTATTAATTTGGGACAGAGTCTTACTCTGTTGCCCAGGCTGAAGTGTAGTGATGTAATCTCTGCTAGGCGG
The DNA here is from genome assembly GCA_004027715.1 of Plecturocebus donacophilus. Taxonomy (NCBI): domain Eukaryota; kingdom Metazoa; phylum Chordata; class Mammalia; order Primates; family Pitheciidae; genus Plecturocebus; species Plecturocebus donacophilus. The sequence continues at coordinate 38,328 of PVKP010009817.1, read as the reverse complement.
TTCTTGTGCCTCAGCCTCCCAAGTAACTGAGATTACAGGTGCCCCCCACAACACTCAGCTAATTTTTTTTTGTATTTTTAGTTGAGATGGGATCTCACCATGTGGGCCAGGATGGTCTTGAACTCCTGGCCTCAAGTGATTCGCCTGCTGCAGTCTCTCAAAGTGCTGGAATTACAGACACGAGATGCTGTGCCTGGCCCTAGCAGTGGAATTGTTGGGCTGTTTGCTACGTGTATGTTTAAGTTCAAAAGAAACTGCCAAATTGTTTTCCAAAATGGTCGTATTTTTTATTTCTGCCAACTCTTTTTTTTTCTTATTCAGAGCTACCCTCAAGAAAGACTGCCAACTCTTGATACTGCCAGCTTAGAAATCTTCAGCCATTCTAGTAGATGCATGGTAGTATTTCATTGTGGTTTTAATTTGCATTACCCTAATGAATAGTGATCTTGAGCATCTTTTCACGTACTTATTGTCTATACGTATCTCTGGTGAATTGTCTGTTCAAAGTGTCTATTATTAGGTTGTTTTCTTATTATCAAACTGTGAAAGTTGTTTACATATTGTGGGTACAAGTGCAATGGTATGATCTCAGCTCACTGCAGCCTCTGCCTCCTGAGCTCAAGGGATTCTTCTGCCTCAGCCTCTTAAGTAGCTGGGATTACAGGCGCCCACCACCATACTCAGCTAATTTTTTGTATTTTTAGTAGATACCGGGTTTCACCATGTTGGCCAGGCTGGTTTTTGAACTCTTGACCTCAAATGATTCCCCAACCTCGGTCTCCCAAAGTGCTGAGATTACAGGTGTGAGCCACTGTGCCAGGCTGCAGATGTTTTCTATGATTCTCTTTTTAGTCGAGATGGGGGTCTCACCATGTTGGCCAGGATGGTCTTGAACTCCTGGCCTCAGTTCTCTCTTGACTGCATTCTCTATGTCTTTTCATTCTCTTAATATTGTCTTTCACAGTTTTTCTTTTTCTTTTTTTTAATTAAAAAAATTTTTTAATCAATAAGAGGCTCTTATGTTGCCCAGGCTGGCCTTGAACTCATAGCCTCGCTTCCTCAAGTGCCAGGACAACTGGCCTGAGCCACCCCGGCTCCTTGTTTTTCATAGTTTTTCACAGCAGAAATTTATAAGTTAATGAAGCCCACTTTGTACTTTAATTTTTTTTTTATGGTTTGCATCTTTTTTATTCTTTTTTTTTTTTTTTGAGACGGAATTTTGCTCTTGTTGCCTGGGCTGGAGTGCAATGATACTAACTCAGCTCACCGCAACCTCTGCCTACCAGGTTCAAGTGATTCTCCTGCTTCAGCCTCCTGAGTAGTTGGGATTACAGGCATGTGCCACCACGCCCAGCTAACTTTTGTACTTGTAGTAGAGATGGGGTTTCACCATGTTGATCAGGCTGGTCTTGAACTCTCAACCTTAGGTGATCCACTTGCCTCAGCCTCCCAAAGTGCTGGGATTACAGGCGTGAGCTACCGTAACACCCGGCCGCATCTTTTGTTTCTTAACTTAGAAAGCTCTGCCTAACCACCTAACCATAGGTCACAGGATTTTCTCTGTTTTCTCTAGGCATTTTATGGTTTTAGGTTTATATTTAGGTCCAAAATACATTTTGAAAACTTCTGTTTGTAAGATTTGGGTCAAGATTGCCAAGATTCCCTTTCTCTTTTTTTTGACACAGGCTCTCACTTTGTCACCCAGGCTGTGGAGTATAGTGGTGTGATTATGGCTCACGACAGCCTTGAATGCTTGGGCTCAAATGATCCTCCCACCTCAGCTGCCTGGCTTCTTTTATTTTTTTCTCCCCTCTTTTTGATTAACTTGAGAATTGCTTTGTAAAGTTCTACCCCCTGTAATGCTATAGATATTTTCATTTAATTTATTGATTAAATTAGGAGCAAATTGTAGTCATGACAGAATTATCTTTGTACTAAAAAGCTGCATGTGTATCTTCACCTTTTTTTTTTAAATACATTGTCTTGCTCTGTTGCCCAGGCTGAAGTATAGTGGTGTGATCTTGACTCACTGCAACCTACACCTCCTGGGTTCAAGTGATTCTCCTGCCTCAGCCTCCTGAGTAGCTGGGATTACAGGTGTGCACCACCATGCCCAGCTATTTTTTGTATTTTCAGTAGAGACAAGGTTTTGCCATGTTGACCAGGCTGGTCTTGAACTCCTGACTTCAGGTGATCCACTTGCCTCAGCCTCCCAAAGTGCTGAGGTTACAGGCATGAGCCACCGTGCCTGGCCCATCTATTACATTCTTTTTTTTTTTAATAAAAAAAGGAGACAGGGTCTTCCTCTGTTGCCCAGGCTGGAGTGTGGTGGCATGATCATAGCTTATTGCAGTCTGGAACTCCTGACCTTAAGCTGTCTTCCTATCTTAGCCTCCTGAGTAGCTGGGACTACAAGTGAGTGACATTTAAAAAATATTTTTTATTTCATTTTTTGTAGAGATAGTCTTGCTGTGTCACCTGGCCTCAAGGATCCTCTCTCCTTGGCCTCCCAAAGTGTTTGGATTACAGGTGTCAGCCACTGTGCCTGACCATAGTCTTATTTTATATCGCCATAGAGATTTATTGATATTTAACACAGATTATAAGTTTTCTTCTAGTATTTTGTTTTGTTTTTATGATTGGAAGTTTTTTCCAGTATATTTCGGTGAGATTGTTACTAATATATAAAAAAGATTTTGTTTTTTCTACATAGAGTTGATAATTGGAGATATAATTTTATAATAATGAAAGGCTATACAATTGTAATCAGAGACAGAATGAATTATAGTAAAATACTTTGTGGTACTAAAAGGATTGTTTTTGTCTTTGAAATCTAAGATCTCTATTAACAAATGTAAACATTTTTGGAACTTAGATGCTGTGGCAAAGTGTTAAGAAAAATGGCAGAATCAGTAAATACCATCTCTGTCTCCAAGTAGTTTAAACAATGCAGCAGAATACTTAAAATATGTAGTGCAGTAAGTTAAATACCACAAATAGAAAGTTGTGGTGGTGGGAGTGAGGGCAGGCAGATGTTAATAAAGGCAGTTAAGGGGAGAAGGGACTGGGCTTTGTGGCTCATGCCTGTAATTGGGAGGCAGAGGCAGGTGGATCACCAGAGGTCAGGAGTTTGAGACCAGCCTGGCCAACATGGTGAAACCCTGTTTCTACTAAAAATGCAAAAATTAGGTGGGCATGGTGGCATGTGCCTGTAATCTCAGCTGCTCCGGAGGCTGAGGTAGGAGAATCGCTGGAACCTGAGAGCGGAGGCTGCAGTGAGCTGAGATCCACGCCATTGTACTCCACTCCGGGTGACAGTGGCAGTCTATCTCAGGAAAAAAGCAAAAAAAAGGAGAAAGTATGTAAGAGGAGAAACTTTGAAAGGCCAGTATGGTAGGATTTCAGCAAGGAGACAGAGATAAAGTAGTTACAGGGAAAGAGAAATTATATGAAGTGATATAATTCATGGGAACTAGATAGGAAAAGTGAGCTATACCTTGTCATAGAAGTTAAGGGAGGAAGTAATTTAAAGGCATTTGATTCTGTTTATAGCTCTGATATTATATATTATTAGGCATTTTTTTCTTATAGCCCTTCAGTCCTTGATTTTAATTTATCAGTGCTTTGTTTTTGTTTTGTTTTGTATTTTTTGAGACTGAGTCTCATTGTTGCCTAGGCTGGTGGGCAGTGGTGTAATCATGGCTTCAACTTCCTGGGCTTAGGTGATCGTCCCAACTCAGTCTCTCGAGTAACTGGGATTACAGGCGCATGACCACACCTGACTAATTTTTTGTATTCTTTATAGAGATGAGGTTTCATCATGTTACCCAGGCTGGTCTCAAACTCCTGGGTTCAAGCAATCTGCCCACCTCAGCCTCTCAAAGTGCTAGGGTAACAGGTGTGAGCCACTGTACCTGTCCCATCCGTGTATTTTGTAAGGTAATTTTCTACTTTAACATTTTTTTAGAGTCAGTACATGTCTTGTATATACTTAAGACAGCTGTTTCATTATCTATAATGAAACTTTGTGAAGGCTAAATTATCTCTTAATGTATAACACACTGCCCAAAATTTTCTAGTTTGAAACAATAACCATTTTATTGTATCAGATGGTTTTGTAGATTAGGAATTCTGGCAGGACTGGCTGGATGATTTCCTCTGCTTCACGCAGTGTTACCTGCTTATTGGTGTTGTATTGGTGACTGGTCTGGTTTGGAAGGTCCAAGATGACTTTACTAATGTGCCTGTTGCTATGTTAGGGATGGCTAGATAGGAGCTGAGTGAACCCTTCTATTTCTCCAAGTTATTTCAGGGCCATTGTGGATGGTCTATTAATTAGGAAGTTGGATTTCTTATGTGGCAGCTCAGGACTCCAGGAGTCTTGATACCCCAGAGACATAGGTGGAAACAGCAAGTCTTCTTATGACTTAGCCTTGGAAGTCTGAACCAGTTTCTCACTGCACATATATTAGGGCACAGAATATATGTGTCTTTTGGAAAATTTCATTTAGAGCACATTCTAGTTGAATTAAGATCAACAAAGCATCTGTAGGTGAGTTATCTCATAATGTTAACTGTACAACTTTCTTCAAATTAGAATTTTAATTGGTTGTGTGAAAAAGCGTAACTAAGACTATATAACAAATATAACAAAAGTATGGTTCCCATAGTTGTATATGCCCGTACATATTGTTATCGTTAAGAGCTATGAACATGATTTACCATTGGCATTACAGAGTATAAATTATAATAAATAATGTAATTGTATAATGTGGACTTAGAGGAAAACCTGAACTAAAATTTTTCGCAGGCCACTTTATTGTGTTATGCCTGGCTTGGTTTTTATGTATATATATGTTAAAAATTTTTTTTTTTTTTGTAAAGAGAAGATCTTACTCTGTTGCTCAGGTTGGAGTGCAGTGGTATGATCATGGCTCACTGCAGCTCAAACTGAACCCAAGTGATCCTTCTGCCTTAGCTTTCTGAGTAGCCAGTAACGTAGGTGCGCACCACTATGCCTGGCTAGTTACTGTGTTTTCTGTAAAGCAAGGGTCTCGCCATGTTGCCCAGGCTGGTCTCGAACTCCTGGCCTCATGCCATCCTCCCACCTTGTCCTCCAAAGTGCTGGGATTGTGGGTATGAGCCACTGTGCCCAGCTTGTATGTGTCTTTTTTATTTTCCTCTTATTCTTTGTATGTTCTTGTGACTATTGTTATGTAGTATTTTTGTCATTCTCTGTGACTGGGTGCTTTTATAATGAAATTATATTTGTTTTTAAAAATAGCTATATTTGTCAAGTGCTTAAAATTAGATATTGAGCATAGTGTTGGAAATAATGCATATGTTGCCTTGTTATAAAAATTGTAAAAGACAAGTGCTATTATTATCTATACAGATGAGAATACTGAGGCACAACACGGTTAAGTAACTTGCTTTGTGTCACTAGGTCACTTATTGGCAGAGCTAGAATTTGAACTTAATATGTATAATTACAGAGCCTAAATTATTTTCATTATATTACAGTACATTTAGAGTGTCTTTTTTTTTGGAGACAGAATCTGAATCTGTCACCCAGGCTGCAGTGCAGTGGCATAATCCCAGCTCACCACAACGTCTCCCTCCTGGGTTTAAGTGATTCTTACCCCTCAGCCTCCCCAGTAGCTGGATTTACAGTCATGGGCCACCAAGCCCGGCTACATTTTGTATTTTTAGTAGAGATGAGGTTTCACCATTTTGGTTGAGTGACCTCAAGTGATCTGCCCACTTTGGCCTCCCAAATTGCTGGGATTACAGCGTGAGCCACCGCGGCTGGCCCATTTGGGATTTTTTAATCACAGCTGTCTTAAAGTGTCCTATTAATACTTTCAAAATTCTGTTTCCTGATTTTGTTTGTTTTGGTCTGTAATATGTAAGCCCGAATACCTGCCTTTCCCTGAATAGTAAGAGAGGAGTATTCTACAATTTGAATTTTTTCATAATGTCTTCAGTCAGAAACATTTTTTGCGTTACTGTATAAAACACAGGATAGTGTTTCTGTATGAGTCATTATACTAAATTTCCCCTGTTTTTTTTTGGAGACAGAATTTTGCTCTTGTTGCCCAGGCTGGAGTGCAGTGGTGTGATTTTGGCTCACCGCAACCTCCTCCTCCCTGGTTCAAGCAGTTCTCCTGCCTCAGCCTCCCGAGTAGCTGATATCACAGGCATGCACCACCATGCCTGGCTAATTGTGTATTTTTAGTAGAGACGGAGTTTCACCATGTTGCCCAGGCTGGTCTGGAACTCCTGACCTCAGGTGATGTGCCCGCCTTGGCCTCCCAAAGTACTGGGATTACAGGAGTGAGCCACTGCACCGGGCCAAATTTTTTTCTTTATAAGAAAATAGAAACATAGAATCACAGAATATTAGAAAAGGAGGGATCTTCAAAGATCAGTTAGTACAAACCCTTGATTTTGTAAGTACAAGCAACAGAAGCTCCACAATTCTTCCTCAGTTTAGCAGTTCTTGCGTCCTGTGTTTTTAGGCGACTAGATCTGTACAAGTTCTTTAAATCTCCGGATTCTTAACATGTATCAGTTTTTAACAGTTAAAAGTTGAAGCAAAATGGCAAAAACTGCAATTACTTTTGTACCAACCTAATAGGTAGTACCATTCATACTTATAGCAATTTCCATCTATATGAATGGGCAGACCACTCTAGAGGAGGAGTCAGGTGCTTTAATAAGTGCTGTCTTCCTGAAGCCTGTTAAATCTTAGAAGGGTTTTCTTCTTTTCCTTTTAAGTTTCTGGAACCCATTTCTACATTTCTTACCCTACTATATATTTGCTGGGGAAGACTGGGTGCAGAAAAAGAGCCACAAATAGTGTTTACCTGTGCAGGTTATAAGGAACTATCTCCTATTAGCTAAATACCATAAAATATTTATGGTACAAAGAATTCTGATTATGTTTATTGATTTTCATTTCTAAAGCTTGGTATAAGAAGTTTTAACTAGAAACAAGGAGACCTGATTAGGAGTTGTCCTACTTTTGCCACTTACTCAGTCTCTGTCTCTGGAAAATCATTTAAATTCTCTCAGCCTCAACCTTTTCCTCTGTCACATGAGGGGTTTTCCTCTGTAAAGTGAGATCTCTAAGTTGTTTTCCATGAAAAAACAAATTTTGTGGAAACTTTTCTGACAGCTACCCAACTCAAGCACTATGTCACCCATTCTTGTCATACCTCCACTATATTCTATTTATTTCTAGAATCTTATAAAGGGCATTTACTTTCTTATATTGCATCATTATGTAATGATGAGATTTCTCTCATTTGTTCTTCTCTGCTGCTTTCTTTCTTATGTGGATTTAACAAACATTTATTGCCTGCTTTGTGCTTGGGCGGGGGTGGAAGAAGGGGAGATACAAAGAGAAGAGCTTTATATTTCTTTCCTTTAGAGAATTTTTAATTTAATTGGAGAGATAATTAGCTGCGATGTAAAAGACACTGCTGATTGTTGGTCATTTTTTTTCTTCATATTGCTTTTTTATTTGTCTTCTGTGATTGCCTTCAAATGCTTATCACTAGTAATTTATTTTTTGTTTTACTCTTTTGCCCCTGGAGACTTCATTCACATTGAGCATCACTTAGATGCAGAGCACCAGCACCATTCTTGGTTCTACAGAAGGTAGCAAAGAAGAATAAGATATGGTCATTGCAAAGGAGCTTAGAAACCAGGAGGGCAGACAGAGCAGTTACAGAAAGAATCAGAATTCAAATTATAAAAAAGGGAGGAGGAGGGTATGATCATTTCTGGTTGTGGGCTTCAAGGAGTGCTTAATGAAAGAAGCTAACTTTCAACTAGATCTTGCAGGATGTGTAGGATTTTGGCAGATGGAATTGGAATGGGCAATGGCATTTTACTTAAGTGGTATTAGTAAAAATACTGGAGTAAGACATTTGGGTAATGATGAATCAAGTAATCTGGAATCTTGTTATATATGTAGGTGAATAAGAAGAAAAGGCTAAAAGAAGGTGAGTCTTGACTATAAAGATTCTTGAATGACATATAGTGGGAGTTTTCTGTTTTTAGATAGGCAGAGGCAAGCTGGGTTTGTTTGTTCATTTGTTTTAAGCAGAAGAGAGTGACATGGTAAACGGTACATTTAAGTAATCATTTTGGTCACTGTGCTTACTGGGTTGATGGAAAGGAAAGAAACTGTAGGTATGGAAGCCCTTTCTTTCAAAAGCTAGTGAGAATCCACTAGGTGGTGACTGTGGAAAGGGAAAAAAAGGATGAAAATGTTTTAACAGAAGGATGAACTAAACTGGTCAAGTGATTGATCAACTAAACTGTCAGGGGAAAATTGAAGAAGGAAGTAGTATTAATGTTACTGAAATTTTTTTGTATTTGGATATTGGATGAAGATGTGCCATTAAAATAGAGAATTGGAAGGAGAACTTGAACCGTTTTTATATTAGAAAAATACAAAATGTGTTTTGGTGTTAAATATATCTTGTGGAGATGAAGGTGTGGACTTTGGTAGCGAGGTTGGGTTGGGAGATTAATCTGGAGATTAGTTTGCCACAAGGTTATAGTTTACGTCATGGGAGTGCATTTTTAGAGGCAGTATAGAGAAGAGAGAATGCCTAGGAAAGATCCTAGGTAAATGTGTGGGTTTGGATGGTAGGATTATGAGAATGAGGGAGTAGTCAGGTAGGATAGTACAGTTTGATGGACACTTAGGAAGAAATTTTGAGGAGGAATCAATACTATTATTTTGCAATGAGGTCCACAGAAAAAGGGCTGAGAAACCATTGAACTTGTTAGTCTTGATTAACTGTGTTAGGGAGGTGGTATGATAAATCACTTCTTTCCCATTTACTATTTATGAAGTCCTTTCTCTTTTTACTGTATCCTTCATCTTCTTTATTTTTTATTTTTCTGTTTATGTTCTAAATGATTAGAACATAATCCTGCTCCTGCTTGTTCTTTCATCTGTTTCTAGCCATACATTATTCCTGGAAGGATGTAGGAGGGGGAAGTCGGGGGACATCATTGTTGTTGCTCAATTTAATTGATTTCATAGACTGCATTATTATGGTGTGAATTATGGCTTATATTCAGGGCAGGCAAAACTGTGATAGCATGAAGCCTATTTGATGTTTGTGCAGCAAGAATATATTGTGACTGAAAGCTGTACTATGAAATTCTAACATTTCTTTTTTTTTTTTTGAGATTGAGTCTCGATCTGTCACCAGGCTGGAGTGCAGTGGTGCAATCTTGGCTCACTGCAACCTCCGACTCCCTGGTTCAAGTGATTATCCTGTCTCAGCCTCCCAGGTAGCTGGGTTACAGGCAAGCGCCACCACTCCCAGCTAATTTTTGTATTTTAGTAGAGATGAGATTTCACCATTTTGGCCAGGATGGTCTTGATCTCCTGACCTTGTGATCTGCCTGCCTTTGCCTCCCAAAGTGCTGGGATTACTGGTGTGAGTCACCATGCCTGGCTTTTTTTTTTTTAAGATGGAATTTTGCTTTGTTGCCCAGGCTGGAGTACAGTGGTGCGATCTCTGCTCACTGCAACCTCCGCCTCTTGGGTTCAATCAGTTCTTGTGTCTCAGCCTCCTGAGTAGCTGGGATTATAGGCATGCGCCACCACAGCTGGCTAATTTTGTATTTTTAGTAGAGATGGGGTTTTACTGTGTTGGCCAGGTTGGTCTCAAACTCCTGACCTCAAGTGATCCATGTGCCTTGGCCTCCCAAAGTGCTGGGATTATAGGCATGAGCCACTGTGCCTGGCCAGCATTTCTTAAGAACTTCCAGTGTGGATTTTTATGACACTAATTTTTTAAAAAATTAATGCACCTATATAAAGAACTTCCTATACATCAAAATCTGTGGTTTGACGGGTAAAAGTATGGCTTCTTTTTCTTAAAAACTGTTAAACCTAATAAATATGTACGTGTGTATACATGTTCAGAATACATATATAATTGTTTATTTTTTCATTCTTATTTTAATTTTTTGAGATAGGGTCTCACTCCTAGCCCAGACTGGAGTGCAGTGAGTGGCATGATCACAGCTTACTGCAGCCGTGACCTTCTGGATTTAAGGGATCCTTCCACCTCAGCTTCCCAACTAGCCGGGACTGCAGGCATGTACCATCGTGCCCAGTTAATTTAAAAAAATTTTGTTGGCCGGGCATGGTGGCTTATGCCTGTAATCCTAGCACTTTGGGAGATTGAGGCAGGTGAATCATGAGGTCAGGAGTCACGACCAGCCTGACCAGCATGATGAAACCCCATCTCTAATACAAAAATTAGCCAGGTGTGGTGATTTGCTCCTGTAGTCCCAGCTACTCGGGAGGCTGAGGCAGGAGAATTGCTTCAACCTGGGAGGCAGAGGTTGCAGTGAACCAAAATCGGGCCACTGCACCCCAGCCTGGTGACAGAGCAAGACTCTGTCTCAAAAAAAACAAATTTTTTTTTTTTTCGTAGGAATAGAGTCTCTCTGTGTTGTCTAGGCTGGTCTTGAATTCCTGGGCTCAAGCTGTCCTCCCACCTTGGCTTCCCAAAGGGCTAGGATTACAGGCATGAATCTCTGTGCCAGCCTGTAATTATTTCTAATTTTTTCCCTTTTTTTTCTTCTCTTAATTATAACATAACATTGAGATAATATAGATCAAGTGAAGTAGAACAGCACTTCAACAGTTTTGATGGAGGGAGACCTTTGGAAACATTTATTTATTTACTTATTTGTTTAGAGATGGGAGTTTCAGTCTTGTTGCCCAGGCTAGAGTGCAGTGGCGTGATCTTGGCTCATTGCAGCTTCTGCCTTCTGAGTTCAAGCGATTCTCCTGCCTCAGCCTCCCAAGTAGCTGGGATTACAGATGTGCATCTCCACGCCCTGCTAATTTTTGTATTTTTAGTAGAGACAGGGTTTCACCATTTTGGCCAGGCTCGTCTCGAACTCCTGACCTCAGGTGATGTGTCCACCTTGGCCTCCCAAAGTGCTGGGATTATAGGTGTGAGCCATCGCGCCCGGCCAGGGGTAAGCTCTTTTTAGTATTTATTCTTTCAGATCTTTTTCTGTGCATTTACATATATACATATGTAAACACACTCACAGAAGAGATTATGTAGTTTGTTTATTTATTTATTGAGATGGAGTTTTGCTTCTGTTGCCCAGGCTGGAGTGTGATGGCGTGATCTTGGCTCACCACAACCTCTGCCTCCCGAGTTCAAGCGATTCTCCTGCCTCAGTCTCCCAAGTAGCTGGGATTATAGGCATGTGCCACCACACCCAGCTATTTTTATATTTTTAGTAGAGATGGGGTTTCTCCATGTTGGACAGGCTGGTCTTGAACTCTTGACTTCGGGTGATTCGCCTCCCCTAGGCCTCCCAAAGTACAGGTGTGAGCCACTGCTGCGCCTGGCCAAGATTATGTAGTTTATTTTTAAAAGCCTAAATATGCTGTATATATGTTTATTTTTGTAATCTGCTTTTTTTTTTTTAAGTTAACAGTGTGTCTTGGAGCTCCTCTGTTATATATTGTTAAATTTTTGTCTATATTTCTTTTAATTAAGTTTTGCCTTTATAAGTTTTTTAGTAAGCATTTTATTTTAGTTATAGATTTACAGAAAAGTTGCAAGGGTAGTACAAAATTCCCATACACCATTATTAACATCTTACATTTATTTAGTATGTTTATCATAGTTAATGAACCAGTAGTGATGCATTATTATTGACTAAAGTTCATACTTTATTCAGAATTTCCTTAGTATTTTGTCTTATATCCTCTTTCTGTTCAAGGATTTCATCCAGTATACTATGTTATATTTAATCACTGTGTCTCCATACACTCCTTTTGGCTGAGACAGTATCTCAGACTTGCTTTTGATGATGTTTATTGTTTGAGGAGTACCAGTTAGGTATTTTGTGGAGTGTCTCCCATTTGGGATTTGTCTGATGTTGTTCTCATGATTAGACTGGAGTTTAGGGTTTTGGGGAGGAAGACAATAATTGTAAATTTTAAAATAAAATGTAAAAGTATTCAAAAATTTATAATAAGATACGTCCCTAGCTTTCCCTATCAATATTCCTCAGCTTGTTTAGTATCCCATCTGCTTTTAATTCCAAATTTCTGAATAAAATGCTCATACTACTTTTTAAAATTAGTTTTAGACATACAGTGCATTCTTGTTATGTTATATAAGAATTACCACTTTATTATTTGTTTTTATTTTTAGTGTTATTTTTCAAGACAGACTCACTTTGTCACCCAGGTTGGAATGCAAGTGGCTCAGTCATGCCTCACTGCAGCCTTGATGTTCTGGGCATAAGCGATCCTCCTGCTGCAGCCTACTGAGTAGCAGGTACTGCAGGCCTGTGCCACCACGCTCAGCTAACTAAAAAAAAATTTCTTTTTCTGTAGAGACAAGGCCTCACTTTCTTTCCCAGGCTGATCTTGCCCTCCTGGCATCAAGAGAATCTCCTGCCTCAGCCTCCCAGAGTGTTGGGATTATGGTCATAAGCCACTGTGCCTGGCCAGAATGACTACTTTTATAACCTAGCTTCTTTCCTTTTTAATAATTCCACATACCTTAGTTAACAATGATCAGTGCTTATAATGACTGCAAATGCTGCTTAATGCAGATCAGAGAGAGATCCTTTTTGTATGGCTTTCTTCATTTTTTTGTGAAGATTCCTTCTCTTTCATTTACATATGTATCTATTGCTTCATTTTCTACTCTGTTCTCTGTGTTCTGTGATAAGAGATAATTTCCCAGGTCCCCCTTTTTTTCTAGAGATCTTGTTTTTAAGAGCTCCATTCTTGTACTTCAGCCTGAACTAGTTATCCTCTGAGCCATCTGCACAGTGTTTATTCTAGTACATATTCATCTGCTCTTTTATGCTGGGTCCCTGATGTCACATCGTCTTCCTTTGTTTACTAGTCTTTAATTTACTTGAGCACACCCTCAAGTAACTTCCTGTGACAGCATGCATGTGTGGTAATTTTTTCTTTGAATTTTTGCTTGTCTGTATATGCTTCCCCACATACTTAATTGATAGTTTGGCAGATTATAAAATTGTAGGTTAAAAATGATTTTCACTCGCAATTTTGAAGGCACTGCTTGTATTGCTTTGTAGCATCTATGTACTGTTACTGTTGAAGAGTTCATTTCCATAATTAACTGATCTTTTATGTGATCTGTTTATTTTTTATTTTCCTCTCAGTGGTTTTATGATCTTTTATCTCCAGTGTACTGAAATTTCCTAATTGTGTGTGTAAGTATGTGTGTGAGGAGGGGACACACATACTTGTGTGTGTGTGTGGATTCCATTCTTTGTACACATCCCTTATGAAATCTTTCATCTGGAGACTCATCTTTTTTTTGGGAAAATTTATTGTATTATTTATCTGATATTTTTCTTTCCTATGCAATTCTGAACCTTTTCTCCCCTGAAATTTCTGTTAATTTGATATTGGATCTCCTGAATAGATCCTTTTAGGTCATCTTATTTTGCTGCTGTTTTCTACTTTTTCACCTTGTTGTTCAGATTTTTGGGAGATTATGTCAATTTTATATTCTAACCTTTTAAGTTTTTCAGTTTTGCTATTGTAGTTTTAATTTTCCAGGTCTCATTTCTAAATGTAATTCAGTTTAAGTGTTGTAGGGAAGTACAGCCAGCTTGTTTTTAGATACATCCTTTGCCTTACCTGGTGTGCCTGAGCTTGAAGCCTATTTGGTTTCTTCAAAAATGAAAGTTCAGTGTTTTCCTTAAGGGATAAGAGTTAAATAATCTCTCAAATATTTGGTGTGGGAGGATTGGGAAGTCTGACTTTTCTTTTTATAAACTTTTAAACAATTTTCCTTGTTTTAAGATAGCTGTATGTGTATATATATGTGCAAACATATATGTATGTGTGTATATGTGCACATGTATATACACATGTATTCACACACGTGTATATGATAGTTTTGGGATCCTTTTATAGATTTTTTACTCTTACTTTAAACATGATTATTAATGGCTTCATAATTTTTCATTGTATGAGTATACCCAACCTTATTTAATCAATTCTCCATAATTAAAATTTAAGTTATTGGCCAGTTGTGATGGCTCATGTCTGTAATTTCAGCACTTCGGGAGGCTGAAGTGGTTAGGGTTTGAGACCAGTCTGGGCAACATGGTGAAACCCCATTTCTTCAAAAAATATAAAAAAACTAGCCTGGCATGGTGGCATGTGCCTGTGGTTCCAGCCACTTGGGAAACTGAGGTAGGAGGATCACTTGAGTTGGGCAAGTCAAGACTGTAGTGAGCCATGTTTGTGCTACTATATTCTAGCCTGGGTGACAGAGTGAGACCCTGTCTCAAAAATTTTTTTTAAAGTTATTTATAGATACTTACTATTGTAAATAATGGGGGTGAGGACCCTTATATAGCTAGCTGTACAGTTGGCCCTCTGCATCTCTGGATTCTGTATCTTTGTATTCAACCAACCATCGATCAAAGTATTTGGAAACAAGCAATGAAAAATAACAATACAACATTAAAAATGATACAAGTTAAACAACACAGTCTAACGACTATTTACATAGTATTTAAATTATATTAGGCGTTATAAGTAATCTAGAGATGATTTAATGTGTGTGGGAGAATGTGCTTAGGTTATATATGCAAATACTGTGTAATTTTGTATAAGCAACTTGAGCATCCACAAATTTTGATACATGGATTTAGGTATTTATGGGGGTTCCGGGAACTAATTCCCCATGGATGATGGAGGACAACTGTATGTGTGCAGGTTTGCTTCCTTTTTATTAAATTCTAGCTGTGGAATTATGGAATCAAAGGATTGGTCAGTTTTAAAGCTTGTTCTACGTATTGTTAAATTGCCCTCCAGTAAGGCTGTCAGTTTACACTCATTGTGTAGAAGTGCTTAAATGATTTTCTACTGTTCTAATTTTTATCTTTGAATACTAGTAAGATTGAACTTGTTTCCATGTTTATTTAACATTAACGTTATTTGAAACTTGCTGTTGTATGTCCTTTGTTTTTTTTTTTTGTTTTACTATTTTTAAAAGTTAATTTTTTTAGTTTTTTTTTTTTTTTTGGTATTGTGAGAGTTCTTTTTGTAAAGAACTTTGGTATTGTAAAATCTCTACAGATGGTGAGGATGTGGAGAAAGTGAACTCTTGCACACTATTAGTAGGAATATAAATTAGTACAGCTACTGTGGAAATGGTATAGCGATTCCTCAGAAAATTAAAAATAGAACTACCATATGTTCCAGTAGTCCTCATGCTGAGTATATACCCAAAAGAAAGGAAATTACTATACTCTCATGTCCATTACAGCATTATTCACAATAGCCAAGATATAGAGTCAAGCTAAGTTTCCATCAAGAGATGTATGGATAAAGAAAATGTTCATATATGTACTCAGTGGATATATTATTCAGCCTTAAGAAAGAAGGAAGTCCACCAAGCAGGAACCCACATCCAGGAACAGAGCACTTTGGTCCTGCCCCAGAGTGAATGGAGACCAGAAATCAGATGTTTATGCCCAAGAAAAGCAGGATTTCATTAAACACTTCTGGATTGTCAGGGTGCTGACTGAGAATGAGATGGGGCCCCCAGAGACAGGAGATGCTATTGCCCAACTCAAGGAGGTCCTGGAATGCAATGCCATTGGAGGCAAGTATCACCAGGGTTTGATGGTGCTGGTAACATTCTGGGAGCTGGTGGAGCCAAGGAAACAGGCTACTGATAGTCTTGAATGGACTTTGACTGTGGGCTGGTATGTGGAACTGCTGCAAGCTTTCTTCCTGGTGGCAGATGACATCATGGATTTATCCTCACCTGCCGGGGCAGATTGACTGGTTTCAGAAGGCAGGCGTAGATTTGGATACCATCAATGATCGTGTGCTTCTGGAAGCATGTATCTACCACCTGCTGAGATACATGTTCTGTTGCATGGAGCAGCCCTATTACCTGAACGTGATCAAGCTCTTCCTGCAGAGTTCCCATCAGACTGAGATTGGGCAGACTCTGGACCTCATCACAGCATGTCCCCCCACCCCCAGTCAGGGTGGATCTTGGCAGATTCACTGAAAAGAGGTATAAATCTATTGTCTAATATAATTGATTCCTGTACCTGCAGCCATGTGTATGGTGGGCTTCAATGACAAGAAGGAGTACACCAACGTCAGGAAGATCCTGCTGGAGATGGGAGAGTTCTTTCAGATTCAGGATGATTACCTGGACCTCTTTGGGGATCCCAGTGTGACTGGCAGGATTGGCACTGACATCCAGGACAACAGATGCAGCTGGTTGGTGGTTCAGTGTCTGCAGCAAGCCACTCCAGAACAGATCCTGCAGGAGAATTATGGGCAGAAGGAGGCTGAGAAGGTTGACTCGGTGAAGACACTATACAAGTACCTGGATCTACCAGCTGTGTTCTTGCAGTCTGAGGAAGACAGATCCACCTTATGGATCTCATCGAGGAGTACGCAGTACACCTGTCCGTCCCCAGCCATCTTCCAGGGGCTAGTGCACAAAAATCTATGACCAGAAAAGGTGACCTATAGACGGCAAGGGTGGGGAGAGGAGGCTCTCAATAAATTATTGTGTAACCTTTTTTAAAAAAAAAAAAATCCTGTCATTTCATTTGCAACAATATAGATGAATTTGGAGGACGTTGTATTAAATAAGCCAGGCACAGAAGAACAAATGCCTCATGATCTCATTTATATGTGAAGTATAAATGAGTCAAATTCATAGAAAAAGTGTATAAAATGGTATGTTCATATTCAAATTCATAGTCAAATTCATAGAAAAAGTGTATAAAATGGGAGATGTTCAAAGGATACCCAATTTCAGTTAGGAGAAATAAGTTCAAGAGATCTACTGTATATCATAGTGACTACAGTTAATGCGTTGTAGATGTGAAAATTGCTAAGTAGATTTTAAGTGTTCTCACTACACATAAAAAAGGTAAGTATGTGAGGTAATGCATATATTTGTTAAATAGCTTGATTTAACCATTGACAATGTATTCATATATCAGAACATCTTGTACACCATAAATATATGCAATCTGTATTTGTCAGTTGAAAAAAAAAAGAGCTCTACGTAAGAAGGAAATTAGCCCATTATCTTTTGGGGAAAATCGTTTGTCCTTATTTATACTAACACTCAGAAAAATTGTGGATCCCTAATGTTAGGGAGGAATAGTTTCATTCAATTATAGAACTTACTGTAAAAAATGACTAGGCCAGTTAGATAAGGGGACTAAATTTGAGAAACTATTTCTGGAAGACTTTAAGGACTAAGAATTCCCTTCTCTGCTGTAGCATAGCAAAGGGAAAGAAGGAATGATTAACAAAGATGAACCAAGAGCACTTATAAAGGATAAAGTCATTGATTTACTGCAGAAAATAATGCAATAATTTCTTACTTTGTCACAGAGCCTGTTTGATGCGTAAAACATGCATTTATTGAAAGAAAAGCCTTCTCTACTCTCATGGAGTTGACGCAGATGGGGATGAGGATGATAAGACGGTTGTTTGTAACTAACCAGAATACAGTGTGAAATTTACTGTAATATAGATAGATAACCTAATTACTTTACAGCATAGTACTAATGGACCTTGTTTAGTTTCTTAGCACAGAAAAAATGAGAATGGGCCTGTAGGTGATTGCCAGAAGTTAGAGCTGTTACCTCTTTCCTGTAGGGATAAATGACATCTGAGAATTAAGAAACAGAATAAAATGAAATGAGTCTCAACAACAAATTTTTGGTTTTGAGTAATTTTTTAAATTTTTTTCTATTTTGGGGGTTATCAATATGAGAATGAGATTTAAAATTTTTGTCATAATGATATTTTTCTTATATTTTAGAAAGCAGGGAAGTATGTAGTACATTTTTAAAAGTCATGAGAATGGTTAAAAAATGGCAGTCTTCTGTCATCTGGGAGATAATTTTGAAGTTTCCAGCTAAATGGATTGTTGACATACTCATTCTAGTTTTTCTTTTAGAGAAAAACACCCAGGCAGGAGTGCCATGACACTATCGTAGATCACTGCAGCCCTGTGAGTAGCTAGAACTACAGGTGTGTACCACCATGCCTGGGTAGTTTTTTTTTTTTAAGGGTTTTTGTAGAGACAGAATCTTGCTATGTTTCTCAGGCTTATTTTTTGATATTTATTTTAGAGACAGGGTCTTACTCTGTCATCCAGGCTGGAATGTAGTGGCATGACTATATCACTGCAGCCTCAAATTCCTGGGCTCAAGTGATCCTCCCATTGAGTTTATTTTTATTTTTTTAGAGATGGGGTCTTATTCTGTCAACCAAGCTAGAGTTGCAATACAGGGTCATAGCTCGCTTCATCCTTGAACTCGTGGACTCTGGGGGTCCACCTGAGTAGTTTGGACTTTAGGCATTTGCCATCATACCCAGCTAATTAAAAAAAAAAAGCCGAACATTTTTTTTTTAAGAGATGTGGATGTCATGATGTTACTCAGGCTGTGTGTAACTCCTGGCCTCAAGTGATTCTCATACCTCAGCCTCCTGAGTAGCTGGGATTACTTGTGTATGAGTCTGGCTCCTGTAACTGTATTTTTTACTTATTAATCAACCTGTCTTCATCCTTTCCTTCCTCCTGCCCTTCCTAGCTGCTGGTAACCACTAATCAACTCTCTGTTTTCATTAGGTCCACTTTTTAAGTTCTCACATATGAGTGAGAACATGCAGAATTTCTGTGCCTGCCTTATTTCATTTTACATAGTGCCCAATGGTTCCATTCACATTGCTGCAAATGATGGAATTTCCTTCTTTTTTTAGGCTGAATAATATTCCATTGTGTATATGTACCACATTTTCTTTATCCATTCATTTGTTGATGAAACCTTAGGCTGATTCCCTATCTTGGCTATTGTAAATAGTGGAATAAACATGGAAGTGCAGATATCTCTTTGATATACTGAGGTCCTTTCTTTGGGCATTTACTCAATAGTAGGATTACTGGATCATATGGTAGTTATTTTTTGAGGAACCTACATACTGTTTTCCATATTGGTTGTACTAGTTTGCATTTCTAACAGCAATGTGCAAGTGTTCTCCCTTTTCTGCATCCTTGCCACCATCTGTTATTTTTTTTGCCATTTTGATAAAAGCCATTCTAACTTCAGTGAGATGATACCTCATGGTTTTAATTTGCATTTTCCTGATGATTAGTGATGTCTAAAGGTGCGTGCCACCATGCCTGGCTAATTTTTTCTTTTTCTTTTTTTTTTTTCTTTTTTTGAGATTGGGTTTCACTATGTCACCCTGGCTGGAGTGCAGTGGTGCCATCTCAGTTCACTGTATCCTATGCCTGTGGGGCTCAGGTGGTCCTCCCACCTCAGCCTGCCTACTAGCTGGGACTACAAGCATGTACCACCTTGCCCGGCTATTTTTGTATTTTTTGTAGAGACAGGAGTCTAACTATGTTGCCAGACTGGTCTTGGGCTCTTGGGCTCAAACATTCTACTTGTCTTGGCCTCCCAACAATTTTGTATTTTAATTGAATAGTTTAGTCTATTTTTATTCAATGTTTATTTCAATAGTTAAGGACTTGCCACTGACATTTCATTGCTTGTTTTCTGGTTGTTTTCTTCTTTCTTACTGTTTTTCTTTGTGTTTAAGTGATTTTTCTCTAGTAGTATGTTTTAATTCATTGCTTTTTTTTTTTTTTAAGGGTATCTATAAGGTTTTTGCTTTGTGGTTACTGTGGGGCTTGCAAAAACATCTAGAAATAACAAGTTTTTTTTTTGTTTGTTTGTTTGTTGAGAGGGCATCTCACTCTGTCACCAGGCTGGAGTGCAGTGGTATGACCTTGGCTCACTGCAACCTCCACCTTCTGTGTTCAAGCTATTCTCCTGACTCAGCCTCCCAAGTAGCTGGGACTACAAACACACGCCACCGTGTCCAGCTAATTTTTGTATTTTTAGGAGAGACAGGGTTTCACCATGTTGGCTAGGTTGGTCTCGATCTCTTGACCTCGTGATCCACCTGCCTCAGCCTTCCAAAGTGCTGGGATTATAGGCATGAGCCAATGCCCATCCTCTTTTTTGAAATAGAGTTTTGCTCTTGTTGCCCAGACGAGAGTGCAGTGGTGCCATCTCGGCTCACCGCAACCTCCACTTCCTGAATTCAAGTGATTCTTCTGCCTCAGCCTCCCAAGTAGCTGGGATTACAGGCACGTGTCACCATGCCCGGCTAATTTTGTATTTTTAATAGAGATGGCTTTCTCCTTGTTGGTCAGGCTGGTCACCCACCCTCAGTTGATCTGCTCCCCTCAGCCTCCCAAAGTGCTGAGATTACAGGCATGAGCCACTGTGCCTGGCTGCAAGTTATTTTAAACAGGCGTCTACTAACTTTGATCAGAAGGAAACTAAGGAAAAACTAAAAACAAAACAACAAAAATCTTTAATTCAGTTTCCATCACATTTTTACTGTCTTACTGTTGATCTTTTCATATTACCCATGTCTTTTTTTTTTTATTTTACTTTTTATTTATTTTATTTTTATGTATTTTTTGTTTTGAGATGGAGTCTCATTCTGTCGCCCAGGCTGGAGTGCAGTGGTGTGATCTCAGCTCATTGCAACCTCTGCCCCACCGGATTCAAGCAATTCTGCCTCAGCCTCCCGAGTAGCTGGGATTACAGGCACCTGCTACTGCACTGGTTGATACTTGTATTTCTAGTAGAGACGGGGTTTCATCATCTTGACCAGGCTGGTCTTGAACTTCTGACCTCATGATCCACCTGCCTGGGCCTCTCAAAGTGCTGAGATGACAGGTGTGAGCCACCAGACCTGGCCATATTGCCCATCTCTGAACAGGTTGCCATGGTTATTTCTGATTTATATGTTATTGTTATTATTTTTTGAGACAGAGTCTCACCTACTGTGTTTCCCAGACTGGGGTACAGTGGTGCAATCTCGGCTCACTGCAACCTCCTTCTCCTGTGTTCAAGCAGTTCTCCTCTCTCAGCCTTCCAAGTAGCTGGGATTACAGGCACATGCCACCATGCCTGGCTAATTTTTTTTATTTTTAGTAGAGACAGGGTTTTGCCATGTTGACCGCATTGATCTCGAACTACTGACCTCAAGCATTCTGCCCACTTCAGCCTTCTAAAGTGCTGGGATTATAGGCACAAGATACTCTGCCCAGCCGATTTACTTATTATTCTTCATGAGTGGATTATATACCACAGTTACAGTGTTAGAGTATTCTGAACTTGTGTACTTTTACCCATGAGTTGTATACCTTCAATCTTTTTTTGTAAACACCCTGTTGTTTCAGATCAAAGAGCTTCTGAATATGTTTTCCTACTCCTTCCATGTATGGTTGTTGTTGAGAAGTTTATTGTCAGACTAATCGGAGCTCTTTATATATTTGCTTCCTTTCACTTACTGCTTTTTAAAATCCTCTCTTTGTCCTTTCTCTGAAAATTTGATATTCCTTGGGTAGTCTTATTTTGGTTGAATATGTTTGGTGATCTCTGACCTTCCTGTGTCTGGACACTTGTATCTTTCTCTAGGTTTAGAAGGTTTTCTGGGATTATGTTATATTTTTTATTTTCCAGAAAAATTTAATAGGTTTCTTTTTAATTATTATAAAGTTGAACCACTGAAACTTGTTCACTGAAACATTTTGACTTGCATTAATGCTTTACGTGGCTGCATTTGTATTAATTCAAACACAAATGAAAATGGAAAAGCTGCCAGTACCTGATTTCTGTCATCTGTTTTTCTCCCTACGGTCATATACTTAAGTACCTTTTGACCCCATGATAGGGGGAAAAAGTAATTTTCAGAACTACCTATAACAGGAAGAAGAGATTTTTTTTTTTTGAAAATGAAATGTTTCCCATCATAGAGGAGTCTTAAGCATATTCTCCATTAGTATGGTTTGGCTCGGTGTTCCCACCCAAATCTCATCTTGAATTGTAATCCACACCTTTTGAGGGAGGGACCTTGTGGGAGGTGATTGGATTATGGGGACAGTTTCCCCCATGCTGTTCCCGTGATAGAGAGTGAGTTCTCACGAGATGTGATGGTTTAGAAGTGTCTGACAGTTCCCCCCTCACTCTCTGTCTCCTGGCACCTTGTGAAGAAGGTGCTTGTTTCTCCTCCTTCCCCCATGATTGTAGGTTTTCTGAGGGAGGCCTCCCAAGCCATGTGGAACTGTGAGTCAATTAAGCCTTTTTTCTTTATATATTACCCAATCTTGGGTAATTCTTTTTTTTTTCTTTTCTTTTCTTGTTTCTTCTTTGTCTCAGGTAATTCTTTATAGTAGTATGAGTATGGATTATACATCTATGTATTAGCAGTGTGCTAGCTGGATGTCTTTTGGCATAATTTTTTGTTTTTTTTGAGACAGAGTTTTGCTATTGTTGCCCAAGCTGGAGTGCAATTGTGTGATCTCAGCTCACTGTGACCTCTGCCTTCCGGGTTCAAGCGATTCTCCTGCCTCAACCTCCTGAGTAGCTGGGTTACAGGTGCGCACCACCACACCCGGCTAATTTTTTGTCTTTTTAGTAGAAACTGGGTTTCATCATGTTAGCAAGGCTGGTCTCGAGCTCCTAACCTCAGATGATCCACCTGCCTTGACCTCCTAAAGTGCTGGGATTACAGGCGTGAGCCATCGCGCCCACTCCTTTTGGCATAATTGTTAAACATTTTGCATGGATAGCACACAGGTTGGTGTCTTCAAAAAGACCAACCAGTTCATCCTGGAAAGGACCAATAACTGCACTGTGGAAGCATAGATCTGTTTTAAAGTCCTGAGCAATTTCTTGCACCAGATGCTGGAAGGGAAGTTTGCAAATTAGTGGTTCCGTGGACTTTTGATAACGTGTAATTTCATGGAATACCAAGGCCTGTGATGATGATGTTTCTTCACCCTTCTGGTAGAGGGCAAACTAGTGAGTGGCCTCCTGGCTGCTTTACCACTCGGTTGAATTGGAGGCAGTCGGCTTTGTAGGCACCATGGTATAGAGACCCCCTTACTTACCTTTTCCTTAGGCTGGAGCTCTGTGAGCTAGAGGTGATACTGGCCTTAGAGAGTGATACTGGTGTGGCGGTGGCTGCAAACACAATTGAAAAGGATTATTGGTTGGCTGCTTATTTGTTATTTTCATCCCCTATTCCTTCCTGTCTCCATTGTTAAGCAAAATTATTGGCATAAAAGAGGTTTTTAATACCCATTTTTAGACTGCATTGTAGCCTGGGCAATAGAACAAGAATCCTGTTCTCTCTCCCTCTTTCTCTTCCTCTTTCTTTCTCTCTTTCATTCTTTTTTTTCTTTCTTTTGCTCTATCTCCTTTTCTCTCTCTTTCAAAAAAAAAAAAAAAAAGAAAAGGATTATTTTTTAAAACAAGCTTTCTGCTCCTTCTTATTTCTCCACTCCTTGAGACTATTCTTAGATTTGTTTTGAGGTTATTTGCTATATCTTGTAGGCATGCTTTGTTCCTTTTCATTCTTTTCTTTTTTCTCTTCTGTGTCTTGTCTTGTCTTTTTTTGAGGCAGTGTCTCGCTCTTTTGCCAGGCTGGAGTGCAGTGGCACAGTCTCAGCCCACTGCAACCTCTGCCTCCTGGGTTCAAGCAATTCCCCTGCCTGAGCCTCCTGAGTAGCTGGGACTACAGGCACCTAACACCACACCCGGCTAATTTTTGTATATTTAGTAGAGATGGGGTTTCATCATGTTAGCCAGGATGGTCTCTATCTCTTGACATGATGATCCGCCTGCCTCGGCCTTTCAAAGTGCTGAGATTACAGGTGTGAGCCACTGTGCCTGGCCCTCTTGTTTGTATTTTCAAATAGTTTGTCTTTGAGTTCACTGATTCTTTCTTCTGCTTTATCCTTTGTGCTGTTCAGAGCCTGTGGTGCATTTTTCACTTCAGCAAATGTATTTCTCAGTTCCAGGATTTTTTTGATTTTTTTTTTGTTTATTTCAGTATCTTTGTTAAATTTCTCTGATAAATTCCTAAATTGCTTTTCTGTGTTATCTTGGAGTTGTCTGAGTTTCCTTAAAACTGCTATTTTGAAGTTTTGATCTGAGAGCTCACGTGTTGCTGTCTTGTTAGGATTGGTCCCTGGCTTCTTGCTTTGTCTGTCTGGGGAGGTGATGGCTGCCTGTTTGCTCTTGTGTCTTGTGGTCTTATGTATGTGGTTTTGCACTGAAGGATTAGTTATGTATTCTAGTCTTCAGTGTCTGGCTTCTGGCTTGTTTTGGTCCTTCTAGGGTATGTTTGCTGAGTAGTTTTGTGCAGTTGCCTGTTGAATCTTTAATGTCAGATTGCTGCCTCCTTTTCACCACTAGATGGTGCAGTAAGCCCAAGTTTGCCTCAACTGGGACAACTGTTCAGAGGACTGCCTATCCCCAGTGGCAGGTGGGGGCAGGGCACGAGGGGGTTGGCCCTAAAGAGGATGCTCTGGCTGTGTGGGAGGGCTGGCCACAGGTTGGTGCCCAGAAGACCCTTGGAGCTTGCCTCCTATGGTGTGGTGCTGCTTAACAGCCACCCTGATTTGGCATCGGTTTTGACTGAGATAAACAGCAGAATTTCCTGGGAGTTTCTAGTCCTGCCTCCCCTCTTTGTCTCTAGCTGCTCTCAGAACTTTTTCCTTGCCACAGGCACTTGAAGTGCTTCTTGGGGATTAAGGCAGAAATGGTTTTCCTGCAGGAAAACCCAAGATAGTGAAGAAGCTGGCTGTCTGCCTCATTCTTAATTTTTCCAGTTTGGGGAGGGGAATCACAGCAGTCGGTTTCTCTTACCATCTGTTTGGAATTTTAAATTTCCCTGTGATCCTGGGGATTATCTATACCTCAGGTTTGAGTTCTGGGATATTGCCAGCGA
Organism: Plecturocebus donacophilus; assembly: GCA_004027715.1. Lineage (NCBI taxonomy): Eukaryota > Metazoa > Chordata > Mammalia > Primates > Pitheciidae > Plecturocebus > Plecturocebus donacophilus. The sequence goes on along the minus strand of PVKP010009817.1, from coordinate 13,436 downwards.
TAGTCTTGATACTGGATATTTGTTTTTGGTTTACTATGGGGGAGAGTGAAGCCAGATGACTTCTGTTCTGCCGTTTTGATGATGCCACTTTCCTGATGTGTTATTTTTTTTTTAGCATGTTGAAAATATTCTGCTGGCTTCTGTTGTGACTGTTGAGAAGTCAAAAAACACTCTTGCTGTTTTAAATGTAGTCTGTTTTTTCCTTCTGCTTCTTTTATGGTCTTCTCTTTGTCTTTAGCTGTTTTGCAGCTTCCATTGTGGTGTTTTTATATGTGGAATTCTTTTTATTTATTCCATGTAAGAGTTACCAGCTTTCTTGAATCTGATTTTCTGCCCTCATTTTGGGGTCTGTATGGCTGCAGTTGGAAGGAGGTGGTGAACAAGGATTTCTCCAAGGTTTCTAAGTGAAGGCAGTGTCCACTACTGACTTACCTTGGGAGCCCTCATGACTTTAATAATAGTAGAGACTAGTGAATTTTATGAAAACCAGATGAGGCAGATTATTTTGTTTCTAAGAATAGGTGTTCCAAAGTGGTAGTTACAATAAGAATCAACTGGCATTTGTTGACTGTAAGATTCTGAGTGCAGTATTATTATTCATCTTTATTTCCTAAGTACATACATGCTTAATAGAATATATTGGGTGAATGAAATACATATTCCACTGAAGCATATGTGGCTTATACTGCTAAATCAGAAGTTCACCATATGTCTGAAGTTCCCATTTATATTTTGTTTAAAATTATTTTAGACTGGGCACAGTGGCTCACCCCTGTAATTGCAGCCCTTTGGGAGGCTGAGGTGTAGGGGGTTGCTTGAGCACAGGAGTTCGAGACCAGCCTGGGCAACACAGTGAGACCCTGTCTCTACAAAAATTTAAAAATTAGCTGGGTGCGATGGTGTGCGCCTCTGGTCCCAGCTACTTGAGGGACTGAGGTGGGAGGATTGCTTGAGCTTGGGAGGTCAAGGCTGCAGTGAGCTGTGATCATCCACTGCACTCCAGCCCAGGTGACAGAGCAAGACCCTGTCTCAAACAAACAAAATTATTTTAATGCGTTTCTTTTTATATCTTAACCTTTATGTGTGGACTAAACACGTACTTTATATGTGTTTTAAAAGTATGTGTTTAGGTCATGTTTATTTTTCCACATACATAATTTCTTATTTGTTCTGGGTTGATAGTAACTTAGTCATTTATTTTTTCTCCTTTCTTCCATTCTTATATTCCTTTTGGCTGTTTGTTTTTATATTATATCATAGGTCTGTTTGCATCTGTTCCCTCCACTCCCCTTTGTAATTACTTATTTATTTATGCCTTTAAAAATTAACTTCATTTTTTATAGCAACTTTAGGTTCACAGCAAAATTGAGCAGAAGGTACAGACTTCTCATATACCCTCTCCCTCCACACATGCACAGCCTTTCCCCATTATTAACATTCCCTACCAGAGTGGTACATTTGTTCCAGCTGATGAACCTACATTCACACATCGTTACCACCCCAAAGTCTGTAGTTTACATTAGGGGTCACTCTTGATGTTATAAATTTTCATGGGTTTGGACAAATGTATAATGACATGTATCCACCATAATATCGTACAGAATATTTTAACTGTCCGAAAAATCCTGTGCACTTTGCCTGTTTATCCCTCCCTCCCCACTAGGCCCTGGCAACGACTGATCTTTTTATTTTAAGTCTCCATAGTTTTGCCTTTTCCAGAATGTCATATGATTAGAAGCATACATTATGTGTCCTTTTCACACTGTTTCTTTTACTTAGTATGCATTTACATTTCTTCCATGTCTTTGCATGGCTTGATAGCTCATTTCTTTTTAGTGCTGGAGAATATTCCATTGTCTGAATGTACCAGTTTATTTACCTACCTAGAGGACATCATGGTTGCTTCCAAGTTTTGTGAACTACGAGTAAACCTGCTATAAATATTGTTGTAAAGATTTTTGTGTAGAAATAAGTTTTCAGCTCCTTTAGATAAATACCAAAGACTGTGTGATTGCTGAAACATATGATAAGAGTATATTTAGTTTTGTAATAAACTGCTAATAGCCTTCCAGAGTGTCTATACCATTTTACATTCCCACAAGCAGCAGGTGATAGTTCCTCTTGCACTGTATTTTTGCACATTTGGTGTTAGTGTTCTGGATTTTGGTAATTCTAATAAATGTGTAGTGGTATCTCATTGTTGTTTTCATTTGTGTTTCCCTGATGACCTCAGGTGTGGAGCATCTTGTAATATGCTTATTTACGACGTGTGTATCTTCTTTGGTGCACTGTCTGTTAAGGTCTCTGGTACTTTTTTTGGTGGGGAGGGGGACAGGGTCTCATTGTTCATCCAGGCTTCAGTGCAGTAGCACAGTCTTGGCTCCCAGCAACCTCTGCCTCCTGGCTCAGGTGATTCTCCCACCTCAACCTCCCGAGTAGCTGGGACTATAGGCATGCCCCACTGTGCCCAGCTAATTTTTGTACTTTTAGTAGAGATGAGGTTTTGTTGTGCTGCCCAGACTGGTCTTGATCTCCTGAGCTCCAGCAATCCAACTGCCTCGGTCTTCCAAAGTGCTGGGATTACAGGCTTGAGCCACTGTGCCCAGCCTGGTCCATTTTTAATTATTTGTTTTCTTATTAGTGAGTTTTAAGAGTTATCTTTTTTTGCATAATAACCCTTTATCAGATACATCTTTAATCTGTTGTGCCTTTGATGCTGAATCTAAAAAGTCATTGCCAAAATCCTTGGTCATCTAGATTTTCTTCTGTTATTTTCTAGCACATACCACCTGTCCTAATTTAGATTTTTTTTTTTTTTTTTTTTTGGTATGTGGATATCCAGTTGTTCCATTACCATTTGTTGAAAAGGCTATTTTATTTCCATTATATAGCCATTGCTCCTTTGCCAAAGATAAGTTGATAGTATTTAAGTGGATCTATTTATGGCCTCCCTGTTTTGTTCCATTGATCTGTTTGTGTATTCTTTTTGCCAATAACACATAGTCATGATTTCTTTTTTTATTTTTAAATAAAATGTGTAATCCTTATATTTAGTTTGACTTTTCAAATAGATAGTTTCTTGCTTTTATGGCGACAGAATTCTTTTATTCTGAGAATTGTGATGAGAAGGTTAGTTATGAATTTTTTCTAAGCCTACGATTAGGCTATGAAGGATAAAACTATACAAATTCTTGGTCACAGAAAGAAATTAATAAAAACTGAATAAGAATTCTAGTCTGTTAGGAGTAATGTATTATAGTAAACAGTGATGCTAGGGCACTGTTTTCCATCTTACCACTTCTATATGTAAAGACCTAGAAGTGGCTTTTTCTTTTCTTTTCTTTTTTTGTTTGTTTTTGAGACAGAGTCTCACTCTTGTCACCCAGGCTAGAGTGCAGTGGTGCCATCTCGGGTCACTGCATCCTTCGCCTACTGAGTTCCAGCAATTCCTCTGCCTCAGCCTCCCGGGTAGCTGGCACTACAGGCGCACACCACCATGCCTGGAGAATTTTTTGTATTTTTAGTAGAAAGGGAGTTTCACCATGTTGGCCAGGCTGGTTTTGAACTTGTGACCTCATGATCCATCCTCCCTGGCCTCCCAAAGTGCTGGGATTACAGGCGTGAGCCACTGCCTGTGGCCTAGAAGTGGCTTTTATATTTACTATTCTCTTTTGAGACAGAGTCTTCCTCTGTTGCCCAGGCTGGAATGCAGTGATGCGATCTCTGCTCACTGTAGCCTTGGCCTCCTGGGTTCAAGTGATTCTCCTGCCTCAGCCTACTGAGTAGCTGAGATTGCAGGCACATGTCACCACACCTGGCTAATTTTTATATTTTTTATAGTAATGGGGTTTCTCCATGTTGTGCATGCTGGTCTGTAACTCCTGACCTCCGGTGATCTGCTCACCTTGGCCTCCCAAAGTGTTGAAATTACAGGTGTGAGCCACTGTGCCTGGCCAGAAGTGGCTTTTAAAAGGCATTTACTGTGATACATTAGTGTCAGATTTGATTTTATGTACAGTAGTCTGAATTATGGCCAGAATTCTTTTTTTGGGATTATGGGTACCAATATTATAGGTAAATAAGCATAGATATTATTCTATATTTGTAAGGCTTGTATCTTTACAAACTGCTTTGGTATGTATTTTCTATTTAATCTTTACACAAACTCCATTTTACAGCTGCATCTGGAGATCTGAAAGATTATCAGTTATCAAGGTTGCTGAGCATAATCTTGAACCTAGGTCTCCTGAGTTTGTAGGCATCTCACTTTATCTTAGCTGTTCCATGTAACATGATTACAGGAAGTTTAATGGAGGCATTTAAGGTTGGATTTTGGGGTGGGCATGATAGCTTATGCCTATAATCCCAGCACTTTGAAAGGCCAAGGCAGGAGGATTGTTTGAGCCCAGGAGTTCGAGACCAACTTAAGCAACATAGTGAGACCCTGTTTCAATTAAAGAAAAAGTGAAGAAAATAATTGGAATTTGAAAAAGGATAGACTCTGCCAAAAAGTGGAAAAATTCTAAGGGGTGAAAGATAGCTTGAAAGGGTGAGAGCAAGACAGGTGTGTGGGTCAAGGACAGAAGTGATGTCACAAAAAATGCCCTTTGTTTATATATAGATAGGATTATTTGTGTTTCTGAGGATGTTTTGATACTGAGAGGGGTAACTGCAGTTATGTTGTCCATAACTCTTCTTTCTTGGCTGTGCCATTGTTTCTATAGACGTTTTTCATATGATGACTTCATACCTGCAGCTGTACTTGAATTATTTAATATACCTGAGTGCATATTCCAAGATTCCTTTTCCTCTGTTATGAAACTAATATGTGTCCATTGCAGAATCTTAGAAAATTTTCACCTTAAATAGTTGAATTTTAAATGTTAAATAAATTAAATATATTCAATATTTAATTAAATAATATTTTAAATAATGTATTTTAATACTTTGGCTTATCTTTCAGTTTGTTTTTGTAATGCACGTATATTTCTAAAGTTTAGAAACAACTGAGTCATAGTGTATGATAATTTTATTTCCCTAGAAGCTAGTTTAATTTTATTCTGAAAAATATTTATGTTTTGCGATTGTGGTAGGCTTATATATGCCATTAAAAGTTTACAGTTGTTGGCTGAGCATGGTGGCTTATGCTTGTAATCCCAGCACTTTGGGATACGTGGGTGTGCAGATCACTTGAGATCAGGAGTTTGAGACCAGCCTGGCCAACATGGTGAAACCTCATCTCTACTAAAAATACAAAAATTAGCCAAGTGTGATGGCGTGCACCTGTAATCCCAACTACATGGTGGCGGAGGCAGGAGAACTGCTTGAACCCAGTAGGTGGAGGTTGCAGTAAGCTGAGATCATGCCACTGCCCTCCAGCCTGGGCCACAGAGCAAGACTCTGAAAAGAAAAAAAAATAGCTTATAATTATTTTAACCTGTATGATTACAAGTCAGGATCGTGAGTACCTTTTGGGATGCTGTATAAAGACTGGAAGAGAACACAGAAGGATTCTGGAGTGCTGTTTCACAAGTATCTTCCTTTTACTGCATTAATATTATACTTTAATAAAGTTTAATAGTTATTAAAATAATACTTTCAAGTTGAAAAGATTAACATGAATGGCTGGAAAAAGAAATTTGGAGACATTTTAGGTGACTGTTTTCTTCAGTTGTAATTTTAAGTGATATATGAATAGTTCATTTTGTTAAAAATTTTGTTAGGAAATATTATATAATGTGTTGAAGCTACAGCTATTTGGAGTAACTTTTATTTATTTATTTATTTTTTATTTTTATTTTTTGCATTTTAGGTTTTGGGGTACATGTGAAGAACATGCAAGATTGTTGCATAGGTACACACGTGATTTGCTGCCTTCCTCCCCATCACCTATATCTGACTTTTCTCCCCATACTATCTCTCCCGAACTCCCCAGCCCCCCGCTATTCCTCCCCTATTTCCCCCCGACAGACCCCAGTGTATGATGCTCCCCTCCCTGTGTCCACGTGTTCTCATTGTTCAACACCCACCTATGATTGAGAACATGCGGTGTTTGATTTTCTGTTCTTGCGTCAGTTTGCTGAGAATGATGGTTTCCAGGTTCATCCATGTCCCTGCAAAGGACAGGAACTCATCATTTCTTATGGCTGTATAGTATTCCATGATGTATATGTGCCACATTTTCCCTGTCCAGACTATCATCGATGGGCATTTGGGTTGGTTCCATGTCTTTGCTATTGTAAACAGTGCTGCAATGAACATTCATGTGCATGTGTCCTTATAGTAGAACGATTTATAATCCTTTGGATATATACCGAGTAATGAGATTGCTGGGTCAAATGGAATTTCTATTTCTAGGTCCTTGAGGAATCTCCACACTGTCTTCCACAATGATTGAACTAATTTACACTCCCACCAACAGTGTAAAAGTGTTCCTATTTCTCCACATCCTCTCCAGCATCTGTTGTCTCCCGATTTTTTAATGATCGCCATTCTAACTGGCATGAGATGGTATCTCAATGTAGTTTTGATTTGCATTTCTCTAATGACCAGTGATGATGAACATTTCTCCATATGTTTGTTGGCCTCACGTATGTCTTCTTTTGTAAAGTGTCTGTTCATATCCTTCGCCCTCTTTTGAATGGGCTTATTTGTTTTTTTCTTGTAAATCTGTGTTAGTTCTTTGTGGATTCTGGATATTAGCTCTTTGTCAAATGGGTAGACTGCAAAACGTTTTTCCCATTATGTTGGTTGCCGATTCATTCTAATGACTGTTTCTTTTGCTGTGCAGAAGCTGTGGAGTTTTATTAGGTCCCATTTGTCAATTTTGGCTTTTGTTGCCAATGATTTTGGTCATGAAGTCTTTGCCTACACTTATGTCCAGAATGGTTTTGCCTAGGTTTTCTTCGAGAGTTTTTATGGTGTTGGGTCTTATGTTTAAGTCTTTGATCCATCTGGAGTTAATTTTAGTGTAAGATGTCAGGAAAGGGTCCAGTTTCTGCTTTCTGCACATGGCTAGCCAGTTTTCCCAACACCATTTATTAAACAGGGACTCCTTTCCCCATTGCTTGTTTTTGTCAGGTTTGTAAAAGATCAGATGATTGTAGATGTGTGGTATTGCCCCCGAGGCCTCTGTTGTGTTCCATTGGTCTATATCTCTGTTTTAGTACCAGTACCATGCTGTTTTGATTACTGTAGCTTTGTAGTATAGTTTGAAGTCCAGTAGTGTGATGCCTCCGACTTTGTTCTTTTTGCTTAGAATTAACTTGGCTATGCGGGCTCTCATTTGGTTCCATATGAAGTTTAAGGTGGTTTTTTCCAGTTCTGTGAAGAAGGTCATTGGTAGCTTGATGGGGATAGCATTGAATCTGTAAATTACTTTGGGCAGTATGACGATTTTCACAGTATTGATTCTTCCTAACCATGAACATGGAATGGTTCTCCATCTGTTTGTGTCCTCTCTCGTTTCATTGAGCAGTAGTTTGTAGTTCTCCTTGAAGAGGTCCTTTACGTTACTTGTTAGTTGTATTCCTTGGTATTTTATTCTCTTTGTAGCTATTGTGAATGGCAGTTGGTTCTTGATTTGGCCCTCTTTAAGTCTGTTATTGGTGTATAGAAATGCTTGTGATGTTTGCACATTGATTCTGTATCTTGAGACTTTGCTGAAGTTGCTTATCAGTTTCAGGAGATTTTGGGCTGAGACGATGGGGTCTTCTAAATATACAATCATGTTGTCTGCAAATAGAGACAATTTGACTTCCTCCTTTCCTAATTGAATATGCTTTATTTCTTTTTCTTGCCTGATTGCTCTGGCTAGAATTTCCAATATTATATTGAATAGGAGTGGTGAGAGGGGGCAACCTTGTCTAGTGTGAGATTTCAAAGGGAATGCTTTCAGTTTTTGCCCATTCAGGGTGATAATGGCTGTTGGTTTGTTGTAAATAGCTTTTATTATTTTGAGATAAGTTCCGACAATACCTATTGAGGGTTTTTAGCATAAAAGACTGTTGAATTTTGTCAAAGGCCTTCTCTGCATCAGTCGAGATAATCATGTGGTTTTTGTCTTTGATTCTGTTTATGTGGTGAATTACGTTTATAGACTTGTGTATGTTGAACCAGCCTTGCATCCCCGGGATGAATCGTACTTGATCATGGTGGATAAGCTTTTTGATGTGCTGTTGCATTCTGTTTGCCAGTATTTTATTGAAGATTTTTGCATCTATGTTCATTATGGATGTTGGCCTGAAGTTTTCTTTTCTTGCTCCGTCTCTGCCAGGTTTAGATATCAGGATGATATTGGTCTTATAAAATGATTTGGGAAGGATTCCCTCTTTTTGGATTGTTTGGAATAGTTTCAGAAGAAATGGTACCAGCTCTTCTTTGTATATCTGGTAGAATTTGGCTGTGAACCCATCTGGACATGGGCTTTTTGGGGGTAGTAGGCTTTTAATTGCTGCCTCAAATTCAGCCCTTGTTATTGGTCTATTCATGGTTTCCACTTATTCTAGGTTTAGGCTTGGGAGGATGCAAGTGTCCAGGAATTTATCCATTTCTCCCAGGTTTACTAGTTTATGTGCATAGAGTTGTTTGTAATAATCTCTGATGATGGTTTGTATTTCTGTGGAATCTGTGGTGATATCCCCTTTATCGTTTTTTATTCCAGCTATTTGATTCTTCTCTCTTTTCTTTTCTATTAATCTGGCTAGTGGTCTGTTTTGTTGATCCTTTTGAAAAAATAACTCCCTGATTTCTTGATTTTTTTGAAGGGTTTTTTGTGTCTCTATCTCCTTGAGTTCTGCTCTGATCTTAGTTATTTCTTGTCTTCTGCTAGGTTTTGAGTTTTTTTGATCTTGCTCCTCTAGCTCTTTCAATTTTGACCATATGGTGTCGATTTTAGATCCTTCCTTTCTTCTCATGTGGACATTTATTGCTATATATTTTCCTCTAGACACTGCTTTAAGTGTGTCCCAGAGATTCTGGTACCTTGTGTCTTCATTCTCGTTGGTTTTGAAGAACATCTTTATTTCTGCCTTCATTTCATTGTTTATCCAGTCAACATTCAAGAGCCAGTCGTTCAGTTTCCATGAAGCTGTGCGATTCTGAGTTAGTTTCTGAATTCTGAGTTTTAACTTGATTGCACTGTGGTCTGAGAGACTGTTATGATTTCCGTTCTTTTGCATTTGTTGAGGAGTGATTTACTTCCAATTATGTGGTCAATTTTAGAGTAGGTGTGATGTGGTGCTGAGAAGAATGTATCTTCTATGGATTTGGTGTGGAGAGTTCTGTAAATGTCTATTAGGTTTGCTTGGTCCAGGTCTAAATTCAAGTCCTGGATATCCTTGTTTATTTTCTGTCTCGTTGATCAGTCTAATATTGACAGTGGGGTGTTAAAGTGTCCCACTGTTATTGTGTGGGAGTCTAAGTCTCTTTCTAAGTCATTAAGAACTTGCTTTATGTATCTCGGTGCTCCTGTATTGGGTGCGTATATATTTAGGATCGTTAGCTCTTCTTGTTGCATTGATCCTTTTACCATTATGTAATGTCCTTCTTTGTCTCTTTTGATCTTTGCTGGTTTGAATTCTATTTTATCAGAGACGAGAATTGCAACTCCTGTTTTTTTTTTCCCTCCATTTGCTTGGTAAATCTTCCTCCATCCCTTTATTTTGAGCCTATGTGTATCCTTGCATGTGAGATGCGTTTCCTGGATACAACACACCGATGGGTTTTGGTTTTTAATCAGTTTGCCAGTCTGTGTCTTTTGATTGGGGCATTTAGTCCATTTACATTTAGGGTTAATATTGTTATGTGTGAATTTGATCCTGCCATTTTGATGCTAGCTGGCTGTTTTGCCCGTTAGGTGATGCAGGTTCTTCATTGTGTTGATGCTCTTTACCATTTGGTATGTTTTTGGAGTGGCTGGTACTGGTTGTTCCTTTCTATGTTTAGTACCTCTTTCAGGAGCTCTTGTAAAGCAGGCCTGGTGGTGATGAAATCTCTGAGTACTTGCTTGTTCGTAAAGGATTTTATATTTCCTTCACTTATGAAGCTTAGTTTGGCTGGATATGAAATTCTGGGTTGAAAGTTCTTTTCTTTAAGGATGTTGAATATTGGCCCCCACTCTCTTCTGGCTTGTAGGATTTCTGCTGAGAGATCCGCTGTGAGTCTGATGCGCTTCCCTTTGTGGGTAACCCAACCTTTCTCTCTGGCTGCCCTTAGCATTTTCTCCTTCATTTCAACCCTGGTGAATCTGACAATTATGTGCCTTGGGGTTGCTCTTCTTGAGGAATACCTTTGTGGTGTTCTCTGTATTTCCTGGACTTGAATATTGGCCTGCCTTGCTAGGTTGGGGAAGTTTTCCTGGATAATATCCTAAAGAGTATTTTCCAGCTTGGATTCATTCTCTCCATCACATTCAGGTACACCTATCAAACGTAGATTAGGTCTTTTCACATAGTCCAATATTTCTTGAAGATTTTTTTCATTCCTTGTTACCCTTTTTCTCTAATCTGTCCTCCTCATTTTATTTCATTGAGTTGTTCTTCGACCTCTGATATCCTTTCTTCTGCTTGTTCAATTTGGCTGTTGAATCTTGTGCATACTTCAGGAAGTTCTTGTGTTGTGTTTTTCAGCTCCATCAATTCACTTACATTCCTCTCTAAGTTGTCCATTCTCGTTAGCATTTCGTCAAATCTTTTTTCAACGTTCTTAGTTTCTTTGCATTGGGTTACAACATGTTCTTTTAGCTCAGAGAAGATTCTTATTACCCACTTTCTGAAGCCTGATTCTGTCAATTCTTCACACTCATTGTCCATCCAGCCTTGTTCCCTTGCTGGTGAGTAGTTGTGATCCGTTGTAGCAGGAGAGGCGTTCTGGTTTTGGGTGTGTTCATTCTTTTTGCACTTGTTTCTTCCCATCTTTGCGGATTTATCCACCTGTCGTCTTTGTAGTTGTTGACTTGCAGATTGGGTCTCCGAGTGAACATCCAGTTTGTTGATGATGAAGTTATTTCTTTCTGTTACTTAGTTTTCCTTCTAAAATTTAGGCCATTATCTTACATGAACTTGCTGCTGCAGTAGCTGTATACACGCCTTCCACAGCAGTAATCTGGTCTATTCAGGCTGGGATTCAGCGGGCTGGTAAAGACAGAAATTTAGAGGGATAGCAGTTTCCTGTTATAATGCATCCTGAAACTAAGCAGGGACATTTTGAGGTTGAGTAACTTTTATTTTTTGCCCGAAGACCATGTCTCACTCTGCCTCCTAGGCTGGAGTGCAGTGGCATGATCTCGGCTCACTGCACCTATGCCTTCTGGGATCAATTGATTCTCCTGCTTCAGCCTCCCAAGTAGCTGGTATTACAGGCACCCGCCAACACGTGCAGCTAATTTTTATATTTTTAGTAGAGACGGAGCTTCCCCATGTGGGCCAGGCTGGTCTTGAACTCCTGACCTGAGGTGATCCACGCACCTCAGCTTCCGAAAGTGCTGGGATTACAGATGTCAGCCACTGTGCCTGGCCTGGAGTAAAATTGTAGCTAGATGATAGCCTGTGACAAAATTTCAAGGACTTTAACATCAGAAAATAGAGTAAGAAACCAGTCAGAAATGTGGGAACACTTTAATCTATTCCAGAAGTTAAGTTATATGTGAACAGATAAGGACTTTATCTAGTTTATTCACCCCAAATCCCTAACATTTTTCTTAGGCTACATGTTTGTTGAGTCAGTGAATTTGTGTTTGTGTTTGCTGTGCTCTCATATGCTTGGAGTGTTTTCACTTAAAAAATGAAAACAGAGAGAGAGAGCCAAGATGGCCGCTTAGCAGCAGCTCAGGATTGTAGCTCCCAGTGAAAGTGCAGAGAGCGAGTGGATGCCGCAATTTCAGGCGAATTTTTGTTGCCCACAAACTGAGAGATTCCCGGCAGAGGAGCCACACGGGTCGCCAGCGTCACTCTTTTGGCCGGCGCGGCTGTTTTGCCGGCGCCCAGGCACAGCACTTCTCAGTACGGAGTGTACAGGACTGGGTGCCCTTTTAGTCGGGCTTGGCTGGTCCCATCCCCACAAGGAGAAAAGCAATTGAAAGCGCTGAGTACTGAGAGTTTCACAGCAAGCACAACCAAACCCAGGAACACCCAGTTCTGTGGCGAAGGGGCGTCCACTGAAGGGAAACTAAGAAACAGATAAAACTTCATCACCAACAAGCCGGATGTCCACTCAGAGACCCAATCTGAAAGTCGGCAATTACAAAGACGACAGGTGGATAAATTCACAAAAATGGGAAGAAACCAGTGCAAAAAGGCTGAGAACACCCGAAATCAGAATGCTCTCCTTCTACAGGGGATCGCACCTGATTAGCAAGGGAATAAGACCTGACCGATAATGAGTGTGATGATCTGTCAGAATCAGGCTTCAGAAGGTGGATAATGAGAAACTTCTGTGAGCTAAAAGAACATGTTCTAACTCAATGCAAAGAAACCAAGAACCTTGAAAGAAGATTTAACGAAATGCTAATGAGAATGGACAACTTAGAGAGGAATATAAGTGAATTGATGGAGCTGAAAATCACAACATGAGAACTTCACGAAGCATGCACAAATTTCAACAGCCTAAGTGACCGAGGAGGAGAAAGGATAAGAGGTCGAAGATCAACTCAATGAAATAAAACAAGAAGGCAAGATGACAGAAAAAAGGGTAAAAAGGAATGAACACAGTCTCCAAGAAATGTAGGACTATGTGAAAAGACCTAATCTACATTTGATAGGTGTACCTGAATGTGAAGAAGAGAATGAATCCAAGCTGGAAAATACTCTTCGGGGTATTATCCAGGAAAACTTCCCCAACCTAGCAAGGCAGACCAATATTCAAGTCCAGGAAATACAGAGAACACCACAAAGATATTCCTCAAGAAGAGCAACCCCAAGGCACATAATGGTCAGATTCACCAGGGTTGAAATTAAGGAGAAAATACTAAGGGCAGCCAGAGAGAAGGGTTGGGTTACCCATAAAGGGAAGCCCATCAGACTCAGCAGATCTCTCAGCGGAGACCCTGCAGGCCAGAAGAGAGTGGGCTCAACCTTCAACATCCTTAAAGGAAAGAACTTTCAGCCTAGAATTTCATATCCAGCCAAACTAAGCTTCCTAAGTCAAGGAAAAATAAAATTTTTTGCGAACAAGCAAGTACTCAGAGATTTCATCACCACCAGGCCTGCTTTACAAGAGCTTCTGAAAGAAGCACTACACGTAGACAGGAACAACCAGTATCAGCCATTCCAAGAACATACCAAAAGGTAAAGAGCATCACCATAATGAAGAATCTACATCAACTAATGGGCAAAACAGCCAGCTAGCATTATCAGAAGCTGCAATTTTTGTCTCTGATAAAACAGACTTTAAAACAACAAAGAACATCAGAAACAAAGAGGGACATTACATGGTGGTGA